>JAHWFP010269525.1:135130-166894 GCA_023313725.1 Lithobius niger
TACTGTGAAAATATGTGCTACTTTAGCAGAAGCCCGACGAATCCAGCTAGGGGGTCAGGGGGAGCGCTGTAAGCTCCCCCAGCGGGGTTCGGGGCAGAGCCCCGGAAGCTGAAGCATTTTACGCTATTTGCGAACCTATTTACAGCTTTCCGAGACACGTTTGCAACGCATTGTTTAGCCAATTTCGGATGCTATTCGTAAAAATTCTTATTCTTATTTACAAATTAAATTCCCTGATGAATTAATTTTTTTTAAAAATATTATTAAATTAACGCTAGCTAACACTGAAAGTTTAGGTTTGAAAAGTATTGTTGCTTACTTTTCAAATGGTGGAAGATTTAGCTGACGTTCCTGAATTAATTGAGAATTAACTGAATTAACTGAGAATTGAAAAAGAGGAAAAGAGCTACTAGCAAATCAAACCGGCAACTTAGTCTCAATATCAATACTTAGTCTTAGTATCAATTTTGATTCTTTGCTCGGTTTTTATGGAGTTATTGGTATAGACTTCAACTGACGAAAACTTGGAAGGAAAGCTTAACAAGTTTTGTTCTGTACAAATTTATCTGACGTTTCGGCTATAATCATAGCAAGAACAAACTAACCACCAGGCGACTTCAGTTAGCGTTTCGTTGACAATCAAACAAAGTAATTTGAAATCGGACACTCCTTTATCTTTCGTTTAGCTCTGTGCTCTTCCTGTTTTGACTAGTTTCGCACTAAATTACATTTTCACTATATCGGCGGAAGTGGAAAAAAGCCTCACAAGCACTACATACCGAGTAGGGTTACGCAAACACAGTCGGAAAGTAGTTCGAATTAATAGACAGTAAATAAAGTTTATATTTATGAAGCGACTAATACTGAACTTTATATGCTTCAATTGTTTGTGTGATGTTCATTTTTTTTTACCATAAAATCGTGTTACTTTAAATTAAAATTTTTATAGAATAAAAAATACCTGTTTTGCTACACCGGAGTGATATGCTTACATCCTCTATTTACCGTTAATCCGTCATCGTTGTGACTTGGCCTTGCAACTTAAATTCTTAACTTCATTACTCCCCTGTATTAGGAACTGATGACTCATAATATTTGATGACCTGATTCATGCAATTGGGGAAAACGAAAGTACATTTTCTTGTTTCAAACTCGACGTGGTAAGCGTGATAAATAGATACTCATGTACAGCTTTGCAGCCTATTTCGTGGGCGAGACGAACCCCTCAGTTTGAAAACGTGGGGGGGGTCTTTCTCCCCCCCCCCCCCCACGATCGACTTCTATGCCGCATACTGGCTGAGTTCTGTACCACGGCACTACAGTCTCCAGCCGAGATTAGAAGCTGTTCAACCTTTCTCAGTTTGGACATAAAGGTCAGTACAAGGAGGGAAAGAACTTACTTTTTACCCTTCAAAACAAAAATAATGCGAGCAATAAATAAACCATAAATTCCAAGGTAAAGGATTAACTAACCAAACAGTCTGCATTAAAGACTGGCCTTGACCTTGTAAGAATGCAAGATATAATAATCTGAGAAGGAAAGAAAAGACATCTATCTGCCTTGACTGGGACTCGAACCCAGGACTAGGCAGGGCGCTCTACCACTGTGTTACCGAGACGCACCAGAAACTGTTCAACCTTTCTCAGTAATATGACGCAAAGGAAGGATAGATACGGTACTTGCTTCATGTGAGAAGTCCTGGTTCGAGTCGCATTCGGAGCAGTTGCATTTTGTTTCTTTGTCAGGTTAGCGCATCTTGTATTCTCACAAGCCATTCTTTATTGCTGACTGTTTGCTTCGTTAAGATTCCACCCTGTGATTTATTGTTGATTTATTCAATGTTGCTAAAACTTGATGGAGTTCTATTTTTGGGAGAACTACAAGTTTATATTGATTTTCTGTCACCAATGTGTACCAACACTGACATACATGCATTAAACCTGGAGTAGTGGCATTCGGCTCTAAAGATAACTTGTCTTTGTGCTTGTACCTTTTTAACTAATGTTAGTAATACATACCACGTGTTTTAGTAAGCAACTCACCGTGGGGGGGTCCGGGCAATAAAACATGTTCCATGCTGCCCGGACTAAGAGCCGTATAATCGGTGGCAGGAGAAACCTCCACGGTGTTGGGGGTGGCGGGCGCGGGCGACAAGATAGTTGAAGGCGACGTGCTGACCATTACCAGCGAGTGCTTCTCCTCCAGCGTGTGGGACGGATGGAGCAGAGAGGAAGGGTAGGCCGGCGGCGGTGGATGGAGAGCACGGCGTTCAAGCTCGTCCGTCGTGCTGCTCGTGCTGGTGGAGTGAGGGCGCTCGCTGGCTGGGCTTGGTGCCCGAGCAGGTACATACATCTCCTCGATGGGCACCCGACCTCTCGACTCGACCAGGCCCGGCGTGGAGTGGCAGCGGCCCATGGCGACTACTCCAGGCAAACACACACCAGACACGAGCATTACAGAGAAGAACAAAGAAAAGAAAAGAAAGAAAGAAACAGCAGGGTGAGTAATGATTACATGCGCAACAAATTTATTTCACATGTCGCAACTAACCCATGTTTATTATACACTTTCTGACAATATTTTTGCAGGTTGAGGTAAGAATGGACCAGAGAGCTACTCACTTTCCCCATTTGTTTTATGCGTGATTCTGCTAAAGACACTTTGCTACCATAATATTTCTGTGTAAACCTCAATGAAACTTTTTTTCCCCACTTTCGTTTTGTGTGCTTGCCTAGTAATTTTCCTTAGTAACGTTTATCCTAGTTTACCAAAATAAAGTTATTAGTTTTTACTACTGACTGATTACCACGACAGCCTAAAAAAAAAGAAAGTATACTTGCACAATACATGAGGAGCAAAAGACTTTCTGGTCAACTCTCTACCATGGACAATTTATTTATATTTCACACATAATTAATGCATTCATAAATTTAAATCTACACATTCTTAGGGTAAGGCCCTACTAACTGTTAGATTTAAACGCATATTTATTACACTTTTGGGCCTCGTACATTTTATTCCAATTTCTTGTTTTCGCTTTGTACTGTAATGCTTTTAAGTCACCACTCACCTAATGACGTGCTTAATAAATAAATACAGATTCAAACCTATTTCTTATCGAGCCAATTTGACTTTCTGTCCAGTTTATAATGATGTGATTGGTCTGCTTTTCTTGGATCTCTAACAACAGCAAAGAAATCTTTGAACACATGCCTTTGCAAGTTTTTGTCTAGAGAGCCAAAATTAAACTAAATTGCAATCATCCGTAGTTAAAAAAATTTAGTACTAATAAATTAACATTCTAAGTAATTATATCAAACTGTGGTATATGCCGCAGGAACCATCAAATTAAAATTTTTGCATAATAGGCCACGTATATCGCGTGTATGATTTATAGTAGGTCACAGGTTTATGTAGGTTACTTTTCCATCAGAAAGACATTTTGTTTTAGTCAAATCCATGGTCTGCAAATATAATGAAATTGAAACTGCAGTCCAAAGTTAAAAACTGACAAAGAACATTACAGTCATATCTGTGAGCTTGTGGTTAAATAGACTGTCTTTACAAAACCATCTGTTAACTGCATCATTGATGACAGCAATAATTTTACGGACGAAGAACGTATTAAAATTGAAATTAAAATTAAAATTGTAACTACCGTATATGGTGTGTTAGGAAAAAATATGCATGCCTTTATGTTTAAAGACAATGTCACTATGTCTGATAAAATAGCCTTTCTGAAAGGAAGTTCCGATTATTCTGTCACAAAAACTATGTAAAAAAAGGAAATTGTCGAATTAGCATCCTTTTCAACTGCTAAAATTATCTCTAGGAAATACCTAGAATCTTTACACAGTCGGCATGAGTACGTGTGGCAAAAATAATGTGTTGAGATGTAGACATTAAAGTACTAAAATGCACACACCACAAATTAATATACAAACAGTGAAAAAGAAATGAAACTGCAGTACGAAGATAGGTGTTTTTTCTTATTTAGTCAAACAATTTTCAATTATCACAATTTTCGCTAGCATTTTAATCTTTTCATAAGAAACAAATAAAACATATAAGGCCTAAATTTCAGTTACCCCATGAAATTAAATTGTGACACATGTACTACCAGTAATTTATAGCCTACCTGTTTTACATGGATCTTAGAGTAACTTATTAACATGTCTAACACATTGAACGTTACAATGTATGTTTATCATCAATCAATCCCCAATGAAATACTTCTTACTTATGACAACCTGGGTAATTGATCGTAAACGTTCTGCATGGAACACATAGGTTCTGAATTACCGAAAATAAATGTATACAATTTTCGTTTCATACTATATGCCTGATTGTAGTTATTTGTCTTAGGACTGATAAAGCTTAAAATGCTATTGCAGGGGCGAGGGAGGGTCAAGCATAGTAAACAAAATAATCTAGGAGAATGTTGGTTTTCCTCATTAGATTTAAAAGAACAGTTTAATTTTCAAAACTCAATGCAGTCTACATCAAAATGCATGCAAATTATACACACACGGACACCATGATAACATATACAGACTAAAAAGCAAAGCATTGTGGATGACCATTTTACCACATTAAAAAAAATTCAGATTGTTTTTTTTCTAAATGCGGAAATATGATCACCCAATACTTTGTTTTTAAGTCTGTAAATGTTGTCCAGGTGGCCGTATGTGTATAGTTTTTTGTGCATTCAGATGTATCAACCGTTGAGTTCTGAAAATTAAACTTCTCATTTATATACGCAATGAGGGAAATCAGTGTCTGCCTGAATTATTTTCTCTGCTTAAAATGCGGAGCAAAAAAATGAATAAAGAAAGTGTTTATCTACAACTGTGGGTGTAATTTGTGGTCGGCACATTTTAACGCTTCAACCCCCAATCTTACATCTAGGTTTTTTGCAGATTCAAACTTATTTTCTGAATCCAAAATTGTTCTCAATGATTTTTGCTATAAGAAATTTTATCCTGCTTAAACTATTGTTTTCAATTTTATTTGCACTTTACGAGTGCAAGTAAATTGTGGCATTGCGAAACGGTTACCAAATTCCCAAGTGGTTACCCCAAACATTATTTTTCATGCAAAATGATCACAAAGTATAAAATCACACGTCTCATGCTATGGGCCACCTACGTGATTTGTTTCGAAGCAAATTTCTTGATTAGGTACAATTCAGCAAAGTCAGACAATAAAAATAGCTTTAAATAATTCTATAAAATCCACTCGTCAAGCTGAAATAAACCTGAAGGTGTTTAATAAAATAAACTGTTGGCAATATTTCTTCTTCACTAGGGCTGAAATTATCTTAACACACAGCCTAATTGTTATAATTATAATTTTTACTTCAAAATCCTTGCATATGATAGATTACTACCAAGACTGTGTGTGACATGGCTAGTAAAGTGCGCTGTTTCAAAGTAAGACTGTGTGTGTGCATAAAGATATGGTAACTACTAAAAACATTCTTCACTTTGCAGGATTTAACGTTAAACTACTAAAATGTATAAACCATGCAGCTACCTAATACATCTCATTCTGCAGGAGGAATTCAGGGGTTTGGTGCAATGAAGGCTATTTCATAAACGGGATAGCTTAAAAATTGGGGAAGGAATGGTGAATTGCAGTACTGGATTAATATGCACCAAATACTGCTCTGTAGTTTTAATCTAATCAAATTATGCATGTTGCATTTAAACTAAATGGTAGTTCCGCATTAAGTATCCATTTTTACAGAGTCTTTATTAGGCAATGAATTTGCAGCTGCGTGTGGATGCACAAAATGCAATAGTCTATCATTCATATTGAAATATTAATACTTATTAAAAAATACTATTTTTTAAATCTAAAACACACATTACAGTTATCTAAACATACATTCATCATTTCACTGCAAAAATATCTACCCATGTATTTGCAGCATTGCAGTGGACCATGATGAACTAAACGTATGTAAACATACGTTGCCTGGGAGCTACCATTAGCTAATAAAAATGATGACAATACTGTAGCTGCTCTGTTATTACAAGTTCGTCCAGCTGGATTACTTATTTTTGTTATTTACACAATAACGTGACTGCTCTTGTAAACAGTGCATGGATTTTTTTTAGTAGCAGTCAAAGCCAAACAGATTCTGCGTTGTAATGCTTTTTTTTTTGTAACTGTTTGGCATAGCCTATTCAGTAAAACACGCAACAATACCCCCAACTACCGAGTCTTTTTGGATGATTAGTGATGTTCAACAAAAGCTCAACAACATCGATATCTCTTAATATCATTCTACCCTTCCAACCCCTTTTTAAAAATATTTTGAAAAATTCTTTATTAATATCTTGATTGATAACAATAAAGAGCATTTTGGTTTAGTAAGATGGAAGTTTTCCTTAAACAGTTTTTTTTCCTCCTGCCCATTACTGGACTACTACACTTGTCAATCCATACTCTTCTGGAGTTATCTATTTACATATCAAAAGAGGTTTGAATCCGTTGATCCCTCTATCCATCTTTCTAAGGTGAACAAATGTAATCTGCCACCACTTGTTTCATAGGTTTTCGAGAATTCTCTATAACCGCTGTGGTATCGGATTCCAATGGGTATCTGTAAGCTTCTGTTCTTGATTATACCCCGATTTTTACCTTTATTAATGATCTTCCCTTTTGTACGCATTTTCAGTTATATTCTGTTGACATTCCACTTCAATGACTTGCTAAGTTCAATAGTTCAAAGACCTCAAAATAATTATAACAATTTAAATGTTCAAAAAGTGTTGTTCTTCCTGTAAGGGGCAAAAAAATACAGACTGGTTATTAATTAATTTTTAATTCCTTTAAAAATTCTATCACAGGCCTTGGCATTTTATGTATGTCAAAGAAGTTCTTTCGACACCTAACTCTATTTATAAATACTTCAAATTCCAGAATTATTGTCTATTACTACTCTCTGCAAAGTTCTTATTCGTCCTTATCCTTGATGAGGATCATATCCAGACTTGGGAACAATATTACTAAAATTCCACAAACATCCTATGACTCAGCAAATGGTGTTTTGGATTGTATTCTATGCTCTACTGAAATTCGTTTGCACATGCTCAATCCTCTTTAGACAGCCCATTTTTGATCAACGGTTTTGATTTCATGAAGCAAGCCAGTTCAGCAAGACTTTATAGCATTCTTTATAGCACTTCACAATAGCCACTGATGACCGAACTCGAAGACATTGCCTGTAATTTGTTCTACCTAAACTCCAAAGGATTTTTGTCGTATCAATTTGTTTTTCTTTGAAACAACCTAGTTAACTACCCTATTTCTTCCACTTCCATCACTTACATTATGTGGTTGATTTTCGTTACTGGAATTATACACGTTGCTTTTGATTACCCTTTATTATGGTTTAGTTGAGGCACCAGCATGAAGTAGGCTTTACTAACCTTAAACTTATCTACAACTCCAATTTACACTAACTGGATTTTGATGCCAACACGATATTGACAAGAGAGATACATGAAACATTACACTATTACCAACATAAGCAAGTTCCTTTAGGGAAAAAGTTCTTATCATCCTCAGAAGGGCAGGAATTTAAACTGCAATCAAGACTAATTCATGCCCTTCTAAGTATAACAAGAACATATCTCTAAAAGGAACTTACTAGTGTTGGTAGAAGTATAATGTTTTGTGTTTGAAACCATATCTACTACCAGTTTTATTTGCATCAATCATAGTATAAAAAAGTCTCAAGTTAAAGCAAATGGACTCGGAGATTAGACATCTGTAAAAATAGATACAATGGTTCCTTCTAACTACTATGCTACGAGATCGTGCTAAATTTATTGTCTGGTCTAATATTTCAATGTTAACAAATCTATTTTTGATGGAAACGCAAAGGATAAAGGGATTGTACGAGGAATGGCGCACGTGTCATCTAAAATAGATTGATTTAATGAATACAGTACAGGGGAAATTCAATGCGTGCGTGCAGGGTTTTAGTTTCAAACTTCTCCTTACTATGGAATTTGTATAGGCTCCGTGCGCAACAAGATGGCGCCACCCTTTCGGACAGGGATACGTTGGATAAAAATATCTCGCCTTTGAACTGTTACTTTTCATTGATGATCACAGTTTAGCATGCGTGCTTGCACTACATGCTACTGTTGTCTCTGGCATGCAGCCTAAATTATATCATGTATTTTTTTTCTCAAATTCAACAATCACTTCCTTTCTTGATAACAATTAGACTGGCCATTCCTAAACTGGCATTATGTTACGAAACAATATTCAATTACCATTATTTTTTAAACTGACTACAATTTGTTAGAAACAAGTTACATATTATTAATAGGTGTCTCATAGCTAAAAAAAAAAAGTGGTGTCATTTTTTATCATGCACCTTTTCTGTTTAATTTTCAAACTATTGTTGTGCGAGTAGAAAGCAAAGTGTAGCCCTGAAGGGTTTTGAAACAGGCGAAACACTACTCTGAACAGGCATGCTAAAATAAGATGTTGCATTCTACTACAAGGTGTCACAATCACACACTTTAATGACACTGTGCGCACGGTGCCTATTTCAGGAAAAGACAATGCATTGTTCCTTTATGTCTATCATGGTTATCAAAAGACTGTCGTTATATACAGCATTATGACAGAGAGGTAGATGATTAAGGGTAGGACTAACCCGTGCGACCACTCGCCAATCCATAGTCTTGATCCTTAGCCTCGAAGTAGGCAAGGAGACGGCGTTTTGCGCCGAAGGGTGAGGAAGGCCTAACCGCCATGGCGGGAATTGATCGTCCACTGACTGCAGAAATATAATCACGTACATATGGGCATGTACACTTAAAGGCAGCTAGGAGGAGCACAGGATGATCAGGAAAGCAGCAATGATCAGGGAAGGAGAGCAGGACAACGCCGGGAAGTATTATATGTTATCATTTACGCTTACAAGCTAAGATGCCTTGATTTATCCCACCTACAACTGGTATGTGGGATTTTTGTGTGTGAAAGGAAAAGAAAACGGTACAGGAAAGTATCCTGGATTGGTGTGAAATTCATTAAATAAGTTTGATGCACATCTGGTGCTGGACAAAATATATGATCCATACACAACATGGTAGTAATGCTAAACCACACCACAGTGACATTAGTAATGCTAAACCACACCACAGTGACATTACTTATTAAAAACGTAGTCGTAATGATGTAGATAGTAGAAGAAAGGATGTTTAGAAAAAAATATTAAAACTTAATGTTTCATAATGCTTAAGGAATAAAACTAACAGCCTAAAACTTGAACAATCGCATTAACCATATAAATAAAATGAACCTTTTTAACTTTTACATTTTACTTGATTGACAAAAGGAACAATTAACGAACCACAAAAGTCATACGTTAATATTTTGGTTGTGAATTCTTTCTTCGGCTGTATCTGTTTAACCAACAATTGTTATTGATGCAGCAAAATGAGGCAAATGGGCAAATAACGATATTTTTCTCATTGCTTAACAACGTATACATTTTTGTAAAGGAATTGGGGTAAAATAAACACAGAGTTAATGGTTTGCTTACTGCCTAGTATTTTAAACTTTGACTTTCCAATTCTCATTATTACACTCGCAGCTACAAGTTTACAGAATGTAATACCAACTTGTCACCAGAATTAAGAGTGCTACCAGTAATTACAGAATGTAAGTCTTTATGGTTACGACAGCCTCAGTTGTAGCTGACTAAATTTATGGCCAAGAAGGTTAATGAACAGAAATGCTGGTGTGCATTCATTATTGCCCCATGCAAAATGTCACTATGCAGACATTCTTAACTACCCTACTTTGTTGGCAGTGCAAAATTTACTCATCAGAATTGACACACTATACATTAAATTCTTTAAAATTCTTGAATACATAGGGATTTCAGATGGAATACCATCTTACTATGTTGTAATCAAGATGTAGTGAGGAGAAATTAAACTTTTGAAAAACATATGGTTTTTTTTTAATTGCACATTTGTTGTTGATTTCGTTTGATAATATACACCCAAGAAGAGTTCATTCGCAAATAATTGATCATCAGATGCACTAGATACGTTGTAAGGTTTTTCGAACAAGCTTCAAGAACCCATGAGCACTCATAAGACGGTCACAACGAGAGAAAGCAATCTTTTTTTTAAACTGAAGAGTATGTTAAGATTTAAATAATTAATTAATAATACAGTACAAGAAAGGGTTAATTTACACAGAGCTTGAAAATAAATGAATCAACATTGTTACAGTTTTGGTTTTAATTTTGGTGTAATAATGTAATTAAGTACTGGCCAGTTATTTCAGATGAGGCTAATCACTGAAGTTTTTTCAAACGAACAGTCTTAATTCTTCTGCATAATTTTGCCAAATATTTTCAATAGGATTCCATTTAGCATTAGTAGAGCTATTTTCTTTTCCTTTCACTTTTCGGATTTAAAACGTTAAACATGCAATTCAACACTAAAATAATGTACCTTTCCTGTGTATGTTACCTTGTTTACTAAGGGTGTGGGCCTATGCTAATGTTTTACACAAATGGATTCTGAACAGTTTTCAGCTTTACTTGAAGCCTAATAGTAATAATTTTGGTGTAAAAAGTTGAACTAGTAATAATTTAACATGCATTTTCTACAGCTGGCTTGAACTACAGGTTACCTTACATAGAACATCAGTTGCCTATGAGGAAACCTACACTTTACACATTTCTAACATAAAATGTAAAGATGCATTATTAAGGGACAAACACTATTAACATATCCAAAAATCAAGGCAACAGGAAAATAAACTGAATTCCAGCTGTAAATTTTACGTTCAACAATCACCTCGGAAAAATATGGTCTGGGTATCACTTGAAGCAGTATTTGTACAAGAATAACACACTCAGACTAACTGTTCTGAAATTCTTCAGGTTATTAAGCTGCAATTGCAGAATTCATTCTAAAGCAAGTTGCCTGATGTGTTTTAAAGAAAAAGAAATTAGAGAGGGTCTATTCTACTTTTATTATGGATAAACAAACAAATACTCAGGATGATGACGATTACATTTAAAACGGTGGCCGGAGCTAGTGGTGACGTACTGCATGCAGGCTGAAAAATGACATTTCTTTGTTAGGATTTCTGTTTGGGTTTTACCACATTTATTTAGTTACTAAAATATCATAACGAACGATTGATTTTTTGCAATTGATTTTGTATTTATGGAGAAATGAGGTACCAAGTCATCATTTCACTCAAAGTATGTCTATGGTGGTACTACAGTGTACACCACAAAGTACACCGGTATTTTCTGGTATTTTGCTCTCGTGTTATCAACTTAGAGTGGGAGGCGTTAATCAACGTTTAATGTAAAGTACTAATGGTATAGTCATTTTTTTAACGCCTAGTCAAGCCCTTCCACCCCATAACACACCCCTAAACAACCAGACAAAATAACTATGTTCAACGACAAAAAAACAAGCATTATGAGGGTTCCAATGGTGTTTTGACGAGCATCCGGATTCCGGCAAGGCTAAAAAAAAGGAAGCCACAGCGTGCACAACTGACACTTGGCCACGAACCAATGGGACAGGAGACAGAATCATGTTACCGATCTGTGTACTGTACACGCGGAACATGAAAACAAGGTCCCTTAAGCGGTAAATAAATATGTTTCATATTTAATTAATCAATTAATGAAATTTGATTACTGGAATTAAAACAAATTACTGGTGTTTCTGAATGTTTGCTTTCAATATCAAAGGGGGACATGCTAAGTTAACAAATTTAGGTTTCATGGCCCTGTTTTGAAATCTTTGACCTAAAGAACTTATAAATAGATACTGCACTCGATTTTCAGGGTACTTCAGAACTATGCACGAAAAATCCATTAAAAAAATGCTATACTTTAAAAAATGCTGCAAAATAATGGTGCAACTCGTCAAGCAATGTTTTGTATTTATAAATACGGCAGCCTTACCTTGGGCTTTCGTGTTCGTTTACCCCGTATTGGAGTATGCTAGCCCAGTTTGGTCTCCACATCTCATCAAGGATATTAAACTTATTGAATCGGTTCAAATAGCATTCACTAAATATATCCAAGGATTATATAATATACCTTATATGGAACATTTAAGGATTTGTAAACTGGTAAGCGTAAAGGCTTATCTTTATCACACACACTCTCTTCCATAACCAAACTGTGGTGGAGCCTGATTTTTTTTTCTCTTAGCCGTAATATCTAACACTGGCAGCAAGCCTGTGAAATTAACGTTTGGCTCCTTTTATAGAGAAAAAAGGAATATGTTTTGCGTTTAACGTATTAACGTATTATTAGCGTATATTAGCGTATTAACGTTTGGCTCCTTTCTGTTGCCTGAGGTAATATCATCATGCTCCCAACATAGTTTTAAGACGGTTTTGGAGGAAGTGAATCGCTCCAAATTTGTGAATTTTTTTTCAAGATCATACAAATGACTTCCGTTGTCTAAACCTGTTTTTTTTTTTTTTTTTTTTTTTTTGCATTTTACTCATATCTAACGTTTCTTGTAATCTCGGTCTGCGAATAAGTTTAGGTTGCTCTCCCTTCTCCATCTGGTAGTTTCTTTGCAATATAAATAAATCTTTTCTGATGTCCACTCAAGTTTCTGTGCAATAAAGAAACCTCTGCATAAAAAAAAATTCATCACGTATTACGTAAAAAAAAAAGACCCTCTCCAAAAAATGCAATATCTGGTGATGTTCACCTAAGTTCACCTAGGGTTATACTATGCGTTCCCAGTTTCTGTATAGATCCATTATGACATCATTTTATGGGAATGTATTTGTCAACAACCAGGGTAAGCTTAGCTATTTCGATTTACTTGGTTGTTTTATATATCTATTTTTTTTCTGTAGAAAATACAATGTTCAGGCTTTGTTATCGAGTAATTAAATTTTTTCAGAGATATATCAGCTCCAAAGCATGATCTTGGTTCATCGCTTCCAATATAAGAAACAGTAGCTAGTATTTTATAGGTAAAAACACGGTTTAAGGAGCATGTTTAAATTCAACCGAACGTAGTTTAAAATGTCAGCAAGATACTACATAGGCTCATATTATTATGCTTCAATAAGTATTTGAAATTTAACTTTTATTTATCGTTTCTGCTTCAGTTGATCACCCATTTTCATATTTCCGAGCAACTATTTTAATAAATGCATACAGATATTGGGACAACATAATGAGGAAAGATCAAGGGTTTCTTTGTAATTTTGTTCGATTACTGTGATATTGTGCTGCAGGCTGAGTCAGCATAAAAACATACTGCCAGAAGGATTGTAAAATTCTCTTAAGTAACGAAAAGTACATTAATTTTCAGATGTTTAAAATAAACATTTACATGGTAGGATTTTTTAAAACATTAAATTGCTTCCTAATGGCATGAAAATACCATCTATAATGTCACTTAGATTTTAATTACCTGGCACACTGTAAGGAAGATTTCAAAGAATCTGAAACACTTGACAGTAACGTATTTTAAGATACATTCTTTCGTAAAAAGGGTGATTATTGTTTTAAAATGAGTATCCTCTAAAGCTGCATAAGTATTTTAAGATAAGTGTATAGTTTAGCTAGTATGGTGCTGCCATCCAAGGTTTGCTATACCACTTTGTTGGCAGCAAAGCCATGACCCGACGTTAAATACATAACACATGGGAAATTTTGTGTGTCTGTCTCTCTTCGTTTGATGTGTGAAACCTGAAAACCTTCGCAGTTTTGTCTCGATTTACTCCAACAATAGTAGAAGGAGAAAGCACATTAAAGAAATTCACGAGCACGGTGATGACCATTACGTTTTAAATAGTTTTGGAGGTATTTAACATTTTGTATTCTGTAGAGATAGAACAGCTCGTACAAGACACATGGGATTCAGTGTTTAGTTATTCAAACCAAATGAAGTTTTAGGAGTCAGTTAGCGGCTTATATAGGCCATTCGCCCAGTAACAAAGTAAGTGCACTAAGGCATACAACCATGACGAAAGGAGAACCAAAACTATACAAATAGTATTGCAATTACCTTACCTTTTAAGCTAATGTGTCCTCTTTTTAGCTTAGCAAATTCAAAATTAATGGTCAACAGTAAAACAAAAACGGGGCAAAATGAGGTTAAAATAGTAAAAAAAAAATTATTATTTTTGGTTTCCAACTCTTCGAAATTCGCCCTTGACTGAAAATTGAATAGTTCAACTTCCCTGAAAACTTCTATTCTTTAGTCCATAGAGCCCTGCAACTCAGCTCATTCGCTAAGCCAAAAAAAAAAAGAAACAAAAAAAAAACTATACTTTGTTAAAACTGTGAACATTGGAATTTTACGTAGTTGAAGACGAGAGTTTGACACGAATGAGTCAGTGATGCTGAAAGAATGTATCCATAATTTGACCGCGGCTTGTAAGGTGTAACATAACATTTCTGCACAAAAATATAGTTTATACTCTTGATCTTTCTCCAGTTATGTTGTCCCACTAACTAAAACGCAAGCCACAACATTTTGCCTTTGCAGGAATACAAGGGGTTGCTGACACCAGGTGGCAACGGACTTACTCTTCTCGAGCGGGGCCTTTTTGTACTTCTCGAGCCTTTTGACCGCAATGGCCTCGAGGCGCACCCTGGCGGCTGGGTACTCCTTGAGCACGTCCCACATGTCTTGCTTGGAGAGGCAGAAGAGGTCTGAGTAGCCGACGGACCGGACCGAAGCCGTGCGTCGGTTTCCCGCGGTGCCCATGTTGAGGATGCTGATTTCTCCAAAATAACTACCGGCCTTGAGCGTCGCCAGCACCGTCTTGCCGTTGTCCGCCACCACCTGAAGGCGGCCCCGATTTACGATGTACATTTCTTTGCCCACCTCGCCTGAAAATAATCAAAATCATGAAATAATATACTGGAATAATATTTGTCTGTGACCATGCATAACTTTAACTTGTAATCAAAAGTTTCTCTAAAGTAAAAAATTCTTCTCATACTTCACACTACTCATAACTCAAAAAATCTTACATCACCAGGATGAACATGAACCAAACAGTCATTCATTATTAATTAAGCAACACGTTCATAAGCCAATAAAACTAGAAATTTGTCCTGGAATGACTTGCAGAAGAAAATATAAATATCTAGCGGAGTCGCTCGCTCATTCCGCGTCGTCTGGCGGCCCCCCCCCGTCTCGCTTCCCCCCCCCCTCATTTAATTTGCCGTTCGGTCGTTAGATGGCATCGTATGTTCGCGTTGCATTCCGGGCGCAGCTACTATCTCAGCGGTGCTTGGCTGCTACTCTTATAATTTGCCGTTCCGTCGGTAGATGGCGGTGATGGCATCGTATGTCCTGCTTGCTGCCTGCGCTGCAGATGGCTGCTGCCGGCTGCTGGAGGTGGCCGCGTTGCGGGAATTGTGTAATTATATAAATAATTCTCCACACCTCAATGAACTTTCACGCAATATTGTTAAGGCACACTAACACGAATTGTTAAAACAATTATGACAGCATACCAAAGATTGTTCACAACGAAAAGTTCGACTCCGATGATTGTGCCTTGTGTGGTGTACAAATTGTCTGCCAGGTAATGTGAATTAAATGCAAATTATCTGCTCGTATTTAGAAATTTTACAAATATTATCAAGGCAGTATTTATTAAGTTATAGTAACTATAACACAGTCAAGTTTTAGAGGTTGTCCATCCACAAAATGCGGGTTATTAGATTGTGAAAACACAACTTTTATAAAAAGCACTGCTTTCAGGTAAGATTATCTTCATGAACGAATGGTTGAAACCTAAAGCATATCATTAAAAATAGGCCGTTTTCAAAAAAAAAAATCTATTTGACTTTCTTGTGGCATGAAACCACGTCCAAGGAACACAAGGAAAATTTTTGACTAAAACGATCGGGTCTCGTATGGCATGCAAACTGTCTGTTAGTTTATGCAAATTAAATGCAAATTAAATGCAAATTTAGGAAACCCTAATGATAATATTGATGAGGGCTCTCACGATGTGACCTAACTGTGATGAGGGCTATTGTGATGAAGGCAATACTAATGATTTGTGTTAATAATTTGTTACTGATTTCTCTGTGCTATGACTGTTTCTGAATGATACAAAAACAGAAAGACCTATGTCACATATTTTGCTAAATTGTTACAAATGACTCAGTTTAGTCACGAAGTTAGCTTGCACATGTCGTATCTGTATATTCGGAAATAATAAATATTTGATTTATTACTTTTCACAGGTGTTGTAACAAAGCGCGGTCATTTTCCAATACAGAACACAACACAAAGCATTATCCATTGATGATAACCATTGCAAAAGTTAAACTAAAGTTCTACACTTCACTTTGTAAACTTCCTTTAGGTGTGTTCAATCAAGAAAGTTAAAGTTCATCACTGCATATTAGCTATGATGTTCGTATGATATGCTACATCATTTATTACATAATAAACTAGCTGAGTTAAAAGCAAAGCTCGAAGGTGCAGACAGGACTTCTTTGTGAGGAAGAGATTATTTTCATAAGTTGATTCAAGTCATAAAAAATGCTTTTACAAAAGAACGAACTGTAAGTTTTCAACTTAAGTGTCTATAATGTACACGCCTGTCACTGTATGCCTTAAAAATTGCTTTAAAATACGGTACTACGTCGGAGCGCACACATCATACCATCTAATTAAAAAAAAAACTAACTAAAGCTTTACATTTTCTGCAGACATTGGTGGGGTTCACATATAATTGTCTGCAAATGTACTAACTATGGATATCTTCATTTGTCTGAAATTAAAGGAACATGAACCTGAAAAGCCCCAAAGCCCCTGAGATACATGCAACTACGTAAATATTTTCTCCCCGAGTACCTTTGCACCGACTCAATTCTGTTAATTTGTTAGTAGTGCAAATTACAAGTTCTAGGTGAATATAGTGTACCAGAATATAAAAAAACCTCATTAACATGATTATAGAGGATTGTCTGAAAAGTACTTAAAAAAAAAGGTTATTACACCATTTACCTAAAAAATACACGCTTTATAGGCCTAGTATACACTTTCTAGGCATACCCTTTTTTTTAGTACTTTTTATACCACACTGTATGTGTGAATTATACATGTATATTCATGATCATGAATATATAAAAATTAAGTTACAGTAACTATAACACAGTCAAGTTTTAGAGGTTGTCCATCCAAAAAATGCAGGTTATTAGATTGTGAAAACACAACTTTTATAAAAAGCACTTGTTTCTGGCAAGATTATCTTCATGAACGAATACAGGTTGAAACCTACAGCATGCCATTAAAAATAGGCCGTTTTCAAAAAAATAAAATCTGTTTGACTTTCTTGTGGTGTATGAAACCATGTCGAAACCCAGCAGTTGTTGCCTCAAGGTACGTGCCCAGAGATTTGGTGCTGCAGGTCAATAATGCTAAATCTGAAGCAAACCATTGCAATGTTGGCACAGATTCCAGCAGCACATCCCGGTATGTCCATTCATACAAATTTATGAGAAAAATGGTATTGTGAATTCACGTCACATTGCACCCTAAAAGTTGTAGACTTTGAAATTCATTGCCATCTTGTCGGTCACTTGCCAGAATTGCGCGCACATATTCTGTCCTGTACGTTAACTTTTTGCTTAGTCACGGAAACGAAACTAGTGCCAAAAACTTTACTGAGGATATTTTCTTCCACTGCTACTGGAAACTGACCTGAATTGGGCCATGTGATCACTTATCAGTGCCAAAGTATCAGACAAGATATAAATAAAGTGGCTTGACAATATTTTAGTGACGGCATGTTTTAGATTTAGAACTGCTGTGACATTCCACCTTGAACGCAAAATAAATTAAGATGTAGGCCCATTAGGTCTTTTTCCAACCGTAAATGATTAAGTGTTATTGAGAAGTTGTTAGCAGCTACAACTCACATGTAGCAATACCATAGATTGGGACTCGTGTCCTTTAAAAATTCTCAGTGTTATGTACTAAGCTTCCTGACAAAACGATTTTAGTTTTATTTTAACTTACGTTTTCAAAATCAAATAAGTAAAAAAAAATAATATGAAGTTCGAAAATAAAAGAAGATTTGTCTCTTTATAAATACATCTGAACACTTGAGCATGAAATGATTACAGCTACAATGGCTGAGACGGCAGGAGCATCTGAGTTGTGATCCAGAATTCGTGGGTTCGAGCTCTGGTCACGTCATTTCTGTGAAATGTAAATCCGTAAGTCCGTAAGGTTTATCGAATTCTAACTATATTTAGTGAACCATTTTTGCTATTGTGCTACTGCGTTTCCTACAGGCCTAATTTAGAGTGAATTGTGGCTTTTATTTACAAGATTTTCAGAAACGAAGAATTTTCAAGAGGCAACAAGTGCTGTAACGTGCTGTAAAGTCTATTTGTGTATATTTAACTGAACTAATCTTTATTGCTATTGTCTTTCACCACTTCAAATTGGTTTGCAAACAGCATTTTTGCTTTCATTTGGGTTGTTCCCCGAAGGAATGCCGTTGACGTGAAGGAAGCTACCGTTTCTTATATTATCCCCGATTGTCTCCATGCTCTTCGTTCGATGCGCGAACAATTTCGTTCCCCATGTGGCTTTATTAACTGTCGATTTCGTGAATGAAGCAATACTCGTTAAACTGACTTTGATTTGATTGGTTTGCCTTGTTACCGACGTTTTGGGGCACCAATCCTCTCGACTAGTCAAAGAGCTGGAGGAGAATTTGGAATAGTGAGAGATTTTGTATTTTCAGGTATTCTCGGTTCTGAATCAGGTAGCAGAAAGGCGTAATCTCTCGTAATTAAGGTCGGTGCCAGACCTGAACTGTTAGTGTTCCTATGGCGAATTCCGTGAAGTAATCGTGCGAGCACACTGCACTATAGACAACTTGCTATTTGGTGAAATCGCAGCTTCAGGGGAAAACACAAGCTGAACTTTGTACGACTTCCATAATGTTGTTACGTTTATGAGTGCAAAACATAATTCCGTGTGAAGATTGAATAGTATTAGTTTTGTGATGATTGTTCCTTGAATCCGTTAAATCGGGTCGGCACCCTTAACGACACTTTCCTTATTTTAACGACGAAGTAGACAGAACAGTAAATTAAGCGGTGGACGGGCCACGAACATTATGCTTTGCTTGAAGGGCCAAGCTTTAATTTCATTGAGGCAGCGGTGAGCTTCTTGCATCACAATGCTCATGACATCTGCAACGATGCCTCCACGCATGTTCAACTGAATAGGGAGCCCATTCAATTTCGAAGTATGCCTACGTAAAACACTAAAGAATTTTAGATCGATGTACCTCTCCATCCTTTTTCTACGTAGCTTACTGTAGTTCAGGAGGAATGTGCAAACACAAACATAAATAAGTAAATAAATAAACACACTGCAGCTGTTTACGACATGAATTTCTTGCAAGCCAGAAAAGCACGCACTGCGCTCTGGCCGTGAGGTTTGCGTACATTTTTCAGACTTCAGCAGCTGCATAACTTGCCTGTCAGGAATTGGAGTCGTAAACTTTTTGAAAGCGGCCAGATACAATAATTCATTAAATATTCAGAGTCGGGCATTAGTGGCTGGACCTAACAGACAACCCCCCCCCCCCCGCCATCCTCAGCCGTTTGGTAGTTTTTGTAAGCCAGCTCTTCTTCTCCTCCCCAATCAATAGGAACCAAACGTTGTTCACCCTATGTAACAAATGCGAGTAACGTGCCTAACGAATTCTTATTCCATATGCAGGCAGGATGAGATAAAGTAACTGTTTAAAATCAGCATAAAATACAGGTCTTTCGTGTGAATTAGATATAACACAACAAGCTATTTCAGCTTCCAAACATTGCAATAATCAGAGAAAAAAAAATCCGCCTATTTGCTGGAAGCCCAACGTCTCCCTGCCTGCCGTATGCCCCCACCCCCTTCGCTACAGTGTATAACAAGAGACATCTATGAAGTAAGACGGCAGACAGTTTATAACATTATGTTTTGTTGAATAAATGTATGGTGACGAGCTTTCAGAAAGTAAAGACAGCTCTTCTGTCCGTGAAGGCTAAATTGTAAAAACCTTGAGTTTTCAATGAAAACGGGAAAAAATATATATCTTAACGCCAAACCTGTCAACATTTATATACTTACTGGTATTGAGATTCAGCTATCATTTTTTCCCCAAAATATAAAGAGTACCTTGTTTATCTTTGCCCATATAAGGGAATACCTTTCCGGCAGATGTAGTCTCCGGGCGAGAAGAGGACAGGGCGCAAGCGCAGAACGAGCTCGCACAGGAAACCGGCCTCGGTGTTCTGGAAGATTTCGACACGTTTGAGCGTGTCCAAGTGGACGTGGATGGCGATTTCGGCCTTGAGCTTGTCCGGTAAGCAGCCCACTGACTTGTCTTCGTCGCTCGACTTCTGCGTGATCCACAGGTAGTCGAACCACTTGATAACCTTCACCTGGATGTGGGCCGGAACACGTCGCGTACGCATGTACGTCTTCACAGCATCCAATTTGGCTGGAATGAAAAGAAAGACAACACATTTAGTTTACAATCAACGAGTTAAGTTCAGTTCATGATAATGAAAGTTTAAAAATCATAAAGATTAAACTCAGGAATAAAAACCTTTCTTGCCTCGGATTCTATGCCTACCCGACTCCAGTCACTGCACTGTGACTAAGGTTGGCTCTAATGACCTAGCTGTCGACGTGCCAGTAAACCTCAGCCCCCCCCCCCCCCCCCCACTACCATACGAGTTGGATAAGATGTCCAGCACTCGACGTCCGTCTATTAGTGGTTCAAAACGTCCAGTTGTGGTAAGGTTTGGACGTTGAGGATGTCTAATGGACGTCCAAAGGTTTTTGCTTGTTGTTAGGGTAATTGCCTATTTTTCATGACGGCTGATGTTGTATTTCCTGTGTTTGAGACATGCCGAGACAAGCCGGAACACAACCGTAAGTATAGTATAGGGGCCGGAGGGCAACTAGCTCTCCATACAAGGCAGAAATGGCCGTAATGAAGAAACGCATTTTTTTTCTAATACTCGTTTTTTCTCGAGGTTTATCGGACTTTAACTCTTTTTTTTTTATTTTATTTCAATTATGTGTTTACAAAACCACAACAAAAAAATGCTTGCATGTAGCAGTATGCTTCCTTACATTACAATTTTCAAAGCTAGAAACAATAAAACTATGCATACTAATAATACAGTTATCAAATAAAAACAATTTAAATTTCGAACAATGAATGCACAATAAATAGAGAACGACAACTGACGGCTACAATGCCTTTATTTTTCTTTTTATTTCACCAATTTTTTCTAGTTCCGATATTTCTCATTTGGGATTTTTTTTTTAAACGCTCAGGCAAATAATAATCTTGTAACTACAGGACGTACTTGCGTTTTACTATTTTATTTACCATTAAATCCGCATAGTGGAAGTCGCAACGCAGCAATAAACGTTAGCATTAGCATTTTCTGTCTCTCCTCTTGCTATCTTAATTCATCTTTGCTAACACATAGTTGCATGGGAGTCCCATCAGAATCCCAAGTTACGGTAAAAGCCAGACAGAAAACTCTAGTTAATGCTGTTCCTGCTGTTCTTTTGTCTGGTTTAGTCAAGGAAGGGGGGGGGGGGAGATAAGGGAAAGACGATTCAGGTAAAACGCGTAAATTTGTCACTTTTGGGAGTTCGGGGGATGATCAGTTGCCCTTCCAGAAATACAATTTTCGCTACGGCACTGATAACAACCAGAATTGTGTGATGTGGTGTCCACCAAGTTCTTGAGGCCACTGAGTATGATCTCCTTCTTTACGTTGTCGTAACTTTCTTCGTAAAGGTGTTTAGCATAAGCATAAGGGCGACCGCCTTGTCCTAGGTTAATTATAATTATAAAGAAAAACCATCAAAGGCAAAAACATAACTAATGCATATCGAAGGTTGCTGCTGATTCGGGGGTTGGAAAAATAGTGCCTCCTTCCCCCTCCAGTTTTTTTTGTCCCCGCCCCCTTTTGAAAGTCTGCGGACGCACCTCCATAAATAATTATTAACTACGTAATTGAACTTGTCCAAGTATGCAAAAAAAAAAAAAAGAACATGCAGTTGACAACAGGAGTCTTCAGACGGTTTAAATCGCATTAATCAATCTATGCAATATATTACTCATATCATGATAGAAACAGTCTACAGAAGAAATTCTGAACCTGAAGTAAAATCTGAACTATAGGTATTTAATGGTAAAAAACTGTAACGTTTCACCCACAAGAAAAAATGCTTTAAAATCAGTGAAACCAGAAAAAAATACGGTAACAAAGCAAAACACTTAATACTGTCACTTATTTTAAGCTTGTTTTACATCACCGTTATTTTGTGTTAGTACGGTGCTTTATACACTTTTTTCCTTGTTTCACCGATTTAAAAATAATAATTGGACTTTTATTTCTGTACTTTATTAAAACGAGACGATAAAGGCGAACAGAAGCAGCTGCATTTGGCCTGTACAATGAAATTTGCAATAGAAAGGATAGGACTTTAACTTGCGAAATAAAGGATAAAAATTATTTGCTTTTAAAGTGGCAGTTAAGTAGCAGAGACTGCTGGCTAGTCTTAAATTACACCATGGTGAACAAGTAAACCGTCGTGCTTTGAATTATTAAAAGAAAACATTTTTGCAAGTTTACAACTTGGTCACCTGAGCTAAGTCCTGAGTTATCCCGATCCACTCGGGCCACTGGGGGTTCTGGGTGGCTAATCGGGTAACTCAGTAATCCACCAAAAATAGTGTCTTAAGTGACACCATTGATTCATTGAGTCTATCACCCATTCCTCCTCTCTGACAGGTGGCCAAGGCTGTGGTCTTTCCTAATATTGAAGAGCACGTCTTACTTGTCCGATTTATATCCAGGAAGGAATTTTCTGATTAGCTAAAATAGCCACCAGTTTGAACATTCTGATGATGAATACAATTTTCTGAAAAAAAATCTGTACATGCAATATATTGGATCGTGTAGGCAATGTCATACATTGATAAACATTGCCGCTATAATAAGAGAAAGAATAATGTTTCAAAGACTGGAAAATACATCTGTACCTGTAATACATTGGATAGTGTAGGCAATATATTAACAGTCTTGAAGAAATTCTGTGCCTGTAATACAGGGTGATCCAACTAAAGTGTTACAAGCCGATATCCTGTGAATGGCTAATGAGAAAATAATAATGATAGAAATGCATTGGTGGGTGTCATTGGGGACTTTTACAAGAGAAAAAAAGGAATGACCTTGAATTGATATTTCAAGGTCATCCACGTGCTATCTTCCAAACGAGATATGATACGGCAAAAAAGTAAATTAGAAAGTTGGACGCAAGGAGACAAACTGCCTCACATGTAACGTACAGCAAAAAAACCACAAGATACACAACTGCTGCTGCACTGAAAAGATGTAGCACCAAACTGCCCCAAAACACTATTTGCAGTTTATAAGGTTCCATGCAGTCAATGCCCTGCTGTCCACATTGACGAGACTATGAGGGCGTTAACTTCTGTCTCCTCGAACATGTCTCTGCCACCAAGTGCTAAGACCCTACAAACGACATTGCGGCACATCATGCGACCACCCAACACAAATTGGATGGAATTACACAACGACCCTGTACACCTCTAATTCCAAACTTGACAGTCACCTTAGGGCACTTGAATCCCTGACCATCCAACATTTTGAGGCAGAAGGTATCCCACTCATGAACCTGCAACCACCAGCATTCCCCAACAAACTCCACTTCGTGCACCCGAATCTAAAAAAAAAACATGAGATCCATATGGAAAACCAGCGCACCCCTAACACAGTGCAAAGATAAGTGGTCGTGGCCGATTCTGCACTAAAGTGGCAATTTCAAATTCAGATCGAATGTAACAACCAGTAGTGTAATTTACCTGATGAAAATCAAAGGAGCTGCTCTTCCAACATCTCGACTGAATGTTCGTCGAAAATTCGCAAAAACAGCTTGTTTTTGTCTAAACTTTTGAGATTTAACGTATTCTGGAACATATTTGATTCGTTCCAAAGTATCTCTCTCTACGGTTTTTTCGCACAAGTTTTAGAATTTTCTGATGGTGTAGGCATAAGAGAAGAGAGAGTGGGGACCCAACCTCTCTTCTCCTATGGTGTAGGATACTGACTATCTTGAATCGCTTCACTCCTGCATGATTTACAGTGATTTGTGCATATTTATAGAACCACTTCATATCTTATAGTCCGTAATACATTTTTGTAGTGGAATAAAATTATCCTAAGTTTAATTTTAAATGTCGTAAGACTTTGCAATGTTCGACAGAAAATTTGTCTGTTGTAGTTTCAAAACATTTCGAACAAAGCAATCAACATTGGTGCACTGGCCAGCAAATCCGAGTACCTGACCGTACATGAAACATATAATGAGTACTCGGTGGATTTCTTCTGCCCAACTAATAAACTTTTCTTTCCTGTTTTTTAAGCCTATGGCTATACATCATTACAACAACGAGACCATAACAACATTTCCAGCGAATGGTAATGATGTCAAAGTACGGGAATATAATTGATGTTCAATGGAAACATTTCGATTTTAGATTCCAAGTTAGCAACGTGCTCATTATTTATCTACTTCTACTTCGGGAAGAGGCTTACTTTGGGTGCGGGAATGGGCCAGAAATAAAGCGAGTGAAAATAAAAAAATTGCACATTGTATGAAATTTAAAAAAATGTATGACTTAAAAACTCTCTTCGAACCCACAATACAACCCACAATTCATCAGCTTCAACAGAGAAAATCTAAACTAATAAAAGTAAAAGGATTGTGAGCAATTTACGTATACACATAAAAATTTGATCTAAGAAAACGTTGCTGCACATTTACACGGGCTTTAAATAAACGTATTGCCATCTACAATAGAATGTGAAATATAGTCTGCATTGCGACCGAATTTAGCTGAGGTTGGCGGTCACCGTTGAATTACGTCTTTTATGCCTTTGACAAAGTTAACAAAACTATACATATAGGGCATCTATTTCTGTAAAACTTTGTCTACGCTGAAAACGATGGGCATCTCAGAAATACTTTTTTCCTGTTCACCCGGCTATTTTAGCCAGCCGTCACGCATATTCCCCGGTAGGCTCTTTCGACCCTTTCTTTCAGTAAGCTGGTATTGCACCAGATTGGTGCCACAGCTTGCCTCGGTCTGTCTTTCCTGCCTTTCTTTATATCGGGGTTCTGCCACGCTGTTCATTTCGCTGTAATGAATGTTAATCAGCAGTTTAGGAAAGGCCTAGTTTTGGCGGCTGGGCTTGGCAGCTCAAAATGCCCCCATAAAAGAGACGTAAATCCCGTGTGTTCCATTTAATTAACGGCATGCAGCTTTCTCATAATTGCCGCTCGCCCCGTCGCCGTGGTCTCGGAAGGTAGCCAGCAGACCCGACGCTGTGAAGGAGCGATTTCATCCCACCAAGCAATATAGGCCCTTTGCCCAAAGACTTGACGTGGTGGAAGTCTAGGCACAAGAGTATACACATTATAATATTTGAACAAGTGTGGCCACACACACGCAATGACCAAACGACCTACCAGCCATCGTTATTAGTCTTGGCTACACCACGGCCATTATTTAAGGTTCTGTCGGCAGAGAAATTCATTTTCTCGTCGGCAAACGAAATAATTCTTATGTTTGGTTCAAGTGTACAGAGGTCTGGAAAGGACCACAGAAGATTTCTAATATCCAGCCTAAGAGGCGACTGCGTGTACGATGCTGTGAAATGAAGCCAGTCGTGGGGGAAATCGTGACGTGGGGGAATAGTTAATTTTGTCGACTCATTTAGTAAGTGTATTTTAGCACTACGTGTTATACGATACTGTATTCATGTACTGGATTTTCTTGATTATTCTTTGGTTTTCGGGTCCCTTGTTTCAACCAATCTTGGTGGCCGAAATTTTACATTAAGGATGCAATATAACACATGGAGAAACCTGCACTGACATAGCTAATAATTAAAAAGGCTTTAAAGAGGGCACTGACGAATTTGAGGGAACTGACGAATTTTAAAGACGAACAACAAAGACTTTTGATTCTTGATATACTGGCATCGTAGATATTTGAGCCTTATCTCTATTGTTCCGGCCATCTGACGGAAGTTATTAGTCCAAAACGTCCAGAATAGTCGAGTCTAATTTGGGACGTCCACGACGTCTAGTGGACGTCCAGAATAAGAAGACTATATGTGGTCAGAAACAGACGTTCTTCTGTCGTCCACTCTTGGACCGACACGTCATAATGCATAAAATGAAAAAAAGTATATGATGGAATGAGTGAATAAATGGGTTGGTAACGAAGACTAACGGGAATTTATTAAAATCGGTGTAAGATGTTAATTTTTTAATCTGCTAATTACTCAAACGTTCTAAGAAGCCCCTCTTTTAATCTAACGCCAGTTTACTACCTTGTAAATTGGGTTTGTTGCTCGACATGTTAACCGATGTCCAATAGGCGTCAACTATCAAACTTGAGCTATAATTTTCTATAATGTCCTGAACTATTCAAATGATCAATTCATGTTAAGTTATTAATTTCACTTAACAATGTGAAAAAACAAGTAATTTTATTTTACTGTTTATTGAAATAGTGAATTAAGAAAGCACCAAAACTTACCACGCACCCGTAAAAGTAAAACTTAAAAAAAAGGATAGTATATAAACCTACTTCAGTGCCAACGATTATTGTAAGCATTTTAGTTCTTTTATGTTCCCAAGCTTGTAACAGAAGTTACTATAACGTTTCACCTCAGTCTTCCATGTAAAAACGAGATTTTTTTTGTCTAATGTTATTGTGACGGGCCCTTGGCCGTTCTAATGTTTCCACATTCAATCCACAACTCAGTATGCCGTAACAATAAAGACGTCATTAGTGTTGTTGTTGTTACTTAACGGAGCCAAACCCAAACCGTGTTATCTGCCCCACTTTAGAGGGACAATTGAGCTGGAGAATTCCCAGCAGAAAACCCAGGATCTTTAACATGCCACAATAGACATCAGTGACTGCACTCAGCAACAATACGGATTCCTCAAAGATTAAGTTCAAGACACACTAGCTGAGATGATTTGTGAACCAGTTAGGTTATGACGTTATAATAATGTAATACACTCGAGTATCAGATCTATCAGGCTACCAAGTGTCAAGTGAAAACCATTGTTGTAGGCTATCCGACTTGTGCCTTGTCCTCAGATTAGAGAGCCACTGCCAATCCGTCCGCTCAACTAACATGTCCTCCAACCTAACTACAATCTACTTCTCACTGCCCAAGCACCAGATGCCATTCGAAACCTTAATGGCAAAGTCTGCCACCAGCCTTTGGGCATTAAAGCGAGTATTATCCTAAACACCATCATCAATAACTGAACCACTTGTCTGCCTTTGACTACTTTTACCATAAGTTTTATTCGATTATGAATAAGCCTAAAGAAGCCTCATTAATCCCCAGAAATCCCCTCTTCGGCTCGTAGTGTGGATTGTTGGAGCAATCCCATCATTACAATATCTAAAATATTTAGTTTAATATTTTTAAATTAAATTTCGTTCATAGCCTCTATAGGTCTTGGTAAACATGTACATAACAATTTATTAAAATCATTCAGATCGTTTGGAAATCTGGACCTAAGCTAGAATTGCGAAATTAGTCTTTGACCATTTTGGCGTAGTTTAGCCTATAACGGACACCAAATTTGAAAAATGTTTGTTGCTTGTTTGAACGGTTGCACGTTTGTAGTCTGAGTTGAGCCCAAACGAAAGGTGGGATTGGAATGAATTTTTCACACCGCTTGAAAGCTCCAAAAAGATTGTTGACTTTGAATTTGCTATATAGGCCTAAAGCTCACTTATTATTTATCGATCTAACACTCACCATTGTAATTTGGAATCCTAAATAATTAAGGCATTCCAGCAAAGCATACAACATTCTACTGGTTAACTAGCGAATTTCATTTTTTCCTTACAGCAAACAATTTTTTTTTACTTAAGTCAACAAAACAATGACATTTAATCATCACACACGGTAAAAAACATGAATGTTAAAATGAACACATTTTAGAGACCTAGAAAACGTGTATAGACGTTTTAAGCTGAAAATCACATGAAAGTGTTTTAAAAATAGCATGGGTTGAGAAGAAATCCTTCAAAGTTAGCGCTTATAATAGTATTGCAGACGTGAAATGCTTTTAAAATAAAAGATTAGCATTTAAATGTGCAATAGTAACTTTAAATTTTCTTTTAACTGAGACGCCCGTTGATGGGGATAAGAAAAGAAAAGAATGGTTGCAAAGGAACAAAAAGCAGAAAAAAAATCAATGGTATATACAAAACAGGTACAAAAAAAAACATTGAAATGCATGCTGAACTGCAAAAATGAGAAAATAGAAGTCCGATAAAAACATGTTGAGTGAATAAACATAAATAAACACTATAGTAAAGCTAAGTCCATGCAGGTCTCAGTAATCACAAATCAAAATACATGCAAGAACAAAAAGCATGCAAATCATGACATACACAATGGCGGTAAATTGTCTCGAAGAGAACAGCAGTTCAAAGAGCGTAAACAAAAATGTTTAATGAAAAAAGAAATAAATAACATCAAAATGAATTGCATTCTGTTCATCAAGAGAGGAGCCAAAATTGTCGGTCCAGGAAGGCAGTTCCAAAAGGGATAAGTCGATCATAAAAGTACGACTTTCCCATTCAGGGCGTGGAAAGAATTTTAAACTTAAGAGAATGACCTCTTGTGGCTAAATAAGTATTAAAATGAGTAAGTATTAAAATGAAAGGAATTACAAAAGCGAGGACCTCTGCAACCTTGCTGTAAAATTTTGTATAAAGTTACGAGGCCCACGCATAAATCGTTACCCCCAAGGAATGGGTTTAAAGGCGAATAAGTCGTTCTCGGGAAGGAATGTTTGAATACACGCTTAAAATTAGAATGCTTAAAATACATGTAGCTACGGAAGTGTTGAAAATAAAACAGTATTGTCTTAAAACAGTAGTTTATTTTACAACATATGATAACACAAGCGTTTTCGTCAAACAAAATTTGTTAAAACATATGTGTTGTAGAAAAAACACTAGTTTTATTTTAAACACTTTTGTTGCTACATATGTTTTAATTATGTGGTTTTAGTGTTAACTAATTAAACGCTATTAAAAAAAATTAAATGCATTTCGCTTCTGCAACACTTTACTAGGCATATAATTGAGTTATTAGAGTCACAATTACTCGGCCAAGTGAGAGATGTTACTATAATGCATTAGTTCATTTTCCATGTTCACAGGGCAGAAAATTAATGTAGGTGAAATGTTTCAGCCCAGCTCTCTTACCTTTAATTTGGACCCTCCACCCCACCCCAAGAGTAGTTCTGTCAAGACAAAGAATAAACGAATCTTGTCTTATCTTGAAAAAGCAAGACAGGAATAAGAAGTGATGGGCAATTTCGAGATCAAGTTCAAGAATGATCGTG
The DNA here is from genome assembly GCA_023313725.1 of Lithobius niger. Taxonomy (NCBI): domain Eukaryota; kingdom Metazoa; phylum Arthropoda; class Chilopoda; order Lithobiomorpha; family Lithobiidae; genus Lithobius; species Lithobius niger. Next base: position 164,684 of record JAHWFP010269525.1, read on the forward strand.
TCAAGATCAAGACAGTATCAAGAATAAGGGTCGAGACTCGGCGTTTCTCGATATAATTATGCAAAGCACTCAAAAGGCTTACTATTTCGTTGAATATGTGCGTCTGTCATCGTTTTCATCAACTTGGTTGCAATCAAAAGTAGAGCATGGTATACTCGTGTGTTGCACCAGTGTTGTGCTGACGTCTTTTCCTCTTTAAACGAGCAAATGAGCACATATATAGTGATCCGTCGTTCATGGTAAGAAAAACCATTGCATATCCCTTTCAGTCACGAATTAAATACGGTAATTTTTTTAAAGTTACGTCAGTCGCTGGATTCGAACCGACATTCATTTGGTTTGAAAACGAGTACGCTATTAGCTAAACTGACTTTAAACAAAAGGCTCAAAACGCTTTAAGCTGAAACGCCACAATGAATGGCGATAGAGAGACAATGCTTTAAGATCACAATAAATTAGTTCAAAGTAATATTGGCCGGAATAAATCGCTACAAATTACATAAGCTATAATATTTGCATACGAAAAACCAACAATCCTGAAATTCCAACATTTTTTCTTCAAAAACAACTAGCCATATCGGTCGCTTCTCCTTGGCTTTGACTTACTGGCATAGTATGATGAGATAGGTGTTAATGCATGTGTCATAATTGTTAAAATCGCAGCAAACGTCGCAACGTCACAAAGAATAATTACAAAGGATACTACATCTCTGCATCACGAAAATATCTACACTTACGGTAGTGTATCGCGCCAAGTTAGGCAACAAACATCGCAACAAATATCACATCAATTCAATTGTCGAGGTTGTAAACCATTGTAGCGCGACGCCATAGCGTCAGTATCTTATATCCTCAAGGTTAGTTGGGCACATTTCAGGTACTTGGGGAAAAATAATAATGCAGTACAAAATTGTGTTGAAATCGAGAGCAACGACCCACCTGAGAAAAATTAACTCGTACAGGAATGCCAGCTAAGCTGCTTTCAATGCAAAATCTGACCCTCACTAACGTTGCAAATGTGTTACTACTAGTTACTAGCTAGAGCTAGCTAGCTAGTTCATACCCAGGTTAAATCCCATAGGGTGATTGTTCATAGATAACGGGAAGGCTTCCAGCTATGAAATTAGACGAATGGGTGCAGTACAATACGAACTGCGTACCTTTAATGGTTTGGAGCCTGGGGGCGTAACGGGGATGGCGTGGGAGGGCGCGTAAGTACGAAAATATTGTTATAACCATTGTTAGTATTGTCGGCATCGTCTCTCATTGGACAGCCAATTGTTCGGACAATGCCAACGTGTATACTGACGTGCGTGCCTCGACAGACACTAGTGTAGCACGATAATTCTAAACAACGTTGCTCAATACCGTTGTGAATGTTAAACTAGCTACTAGCTAGCTAGCTAGCTAGCTAGCTAATTCTAGTCCGCTCATCCCCATGTTAATTTCCATATACAGGGTAATAATTAATCGATACCGAGATAACGGGAAGGCTTCCAGCTATGAAATTGGATGAATGGGTGCAGTACAATACGAACTGCGTACCTTTTATGGTTTGGAGCCTAAGAGTGTAACAGGGATGGCGTGGGATGGCGCTTAAGTACGAAAATATTGTTACAACCATTGTTAGTATTGTCGGCATCGTCTCTCATTGGACGGCCAAAGTTCGGACAATGACAACGTGTATACTGACGTGCGTGCTTAGACACACTAGTGTAGCATGATAAATCTAAACAATGTTAGAAATTGTATTCACGTCCAATTCACGAAAAATAAACCAACTGTAAAAACAAACCAATTTTAATAAAGCCAAAAAGTGGTAAAGAGGCTACCAAGTTGAGAGTGGTTCGGCCCTTCAAAGGAATGATATCAACACACCAAATCTAAGTCAATAAAACAAATTACAACAAAATTAAAACCAAACCAAAAACCTACAAAGAGGTGACCAAGTTGAGAATGGTTCGGCCTATAGCCAAAGATAGTAGCAAATTGTTGAAAACCAATTTCTAGTTGACGTGGCACTTTATTACACATTTGCACGTTAGTGAGGTTGAGTCAAAACACAATTAAAAAAAAAAGGAGTGATATCATATCAAAAACCAAAACTGGTAAAATGGGCTACCAAGTTCCGAATGGTTCAGCCCTTCAAAGGAGTGATATCAACACACCAAAACATTCGCCAACTTAATCGCACCGAATAATACTTTGGAC
>JAHWFP010269525.1:166994-177461 GCA_023313725.1 Lithobius niger
AACCATTCGGAACTTGGCGGCCCATTTTACCAGTTTTGATTTTTGATATGATAAATTCAGTTCGGTAATAGATTTCATTTTTGTGTACAAATTATGTGAATGTGCGTTGTACGTGGAAATACAAACTTCATACAACGAGAAACTGTTTAGGCATTCAAGCCCATTTGACGTAGAATGTACACAGTTACCGGGTCTTTGTTAAATTTGAAAATTTTCTCTGAGCAGCCAAGGAGGAAGCACCAGCAATAAATATATACATATCGAAAGTGGGCCCTGCCTTAACCCAAACGGGTACAGTCAATATAAAGTAAAAAAAAAAACAAATAAATTCAGCATTGAAACGTGTGTCCTGCATGACATTTGCAGACACATATTCATTCCAGTGCAAGTGATTAGGGCGTGTTAACGCAAAGACTCGCCTTTGCATTCTCGCAGCTAGAAGCTAGAAATCATCTGAAATTTCAAAATGGCGGCGGTTTTAGCTCTGCCAGCTCGCAACGAACCGAGTCAATAATGAGTTTAGAAGCGATTGGAAAAATTGTTTCGTCAGGAGGAATTTTTTATCTTACTGTCACGAATTATAACACTGCAAGCATTTCCTCAAACGATGTCGGCTTTAGCTAATCCAGGAAGCGTTGTTACCTTTGCCATCGCGATTAAATGTCAGCTGCGAGAATGCAAAAGCGAGTCGTTGCGTAAACGCGCCCTTAAGGTTTCATAATGATTTACCCGCTTTGGGTTATGTTGCAGGTATAGGCCACAATGGCAAGAGGGAGGGGGATGCCAATAAAAAACCGTTTGTTTGTATTACTGGTGTTCGCTTCTTAGCTGTAAGATGGAAATTAAATTTTCACATTTTTAAATATTTAATTTTTAATTTGACGTTGTTTGGGTTTATTACAAGCACGTACTTGGAAGTTTTAAATGTTGCTAGGGTAAATATCAATTCAAGATTTTGTATGTAACGGACGGGGCCCCCCCCCCCCCCGACTGAACGAAATCCATCACAAGTTGATAAAATCAGAAGATTTTAATTTTCGCCTCCATACGCACATTTCTTTGTCTCAGTCACCCAAATGTTAAAAACAAAACATAAGTAGGTAAAATAATTGGGTGAAACCATGATAAAATTAAGCTACTTAAAATTACTGACGTGACTGATAATGACGCGACTCATAGTGATGTATAGTACACGCACATTAAGTTACATTAATATGGAGCCAATTTACAATTTTAGTCATTTTTCCGTAGTTGATAATTTTTTTTCATCTTCATGGCTCATGGTTTATTAACCGTAATAGTGTAAGCCTTTAGGTCAACCCGATTTTCGCGACTTGTCATGACGAACAATTCTAGGGTCGCAAAGGGCATCTATGTCATGGTTACCGGTGAAATGTTCAAAGCTATTGCATAAACTTGGTCACCCCTAGAGAGGGGTCAGCATGATCTAACGTTCTCTGGCCTAAATAGAATGTAAGGACAAGCTTAGTTATACACTACATTTCTGAAAATGTCCAGTTGGGATCATAAATGACTTCCGCCAATTTTTTACACTTGGGTGCAAGCTTGCCTGATTTGTCAAACTGGCGTTTGGAAGGGGATGGGGAGGGACAATTGGTTTAGTACACAGCACTGCTTGTTTCAGAAACAACCCAGACATCGTATTTGCATAAAATAGTACAAATTTGTTCATAAAGGCTAGGCAAGTAAGGTAAAATAGTCCAACCGGATTGTTCGGGAGAGGGCGCATTTTGAATGCTTTTAGTGGTGACTGAAACTGGATGATGCTTTTTACTTCGCCAATGTATTCCTGTGCATCAAGTTCTGTCCCAAAAATGGAAACAATACTAAACAAAGGTTCAACTAAAAAGTAATCGCAATGAATTAGACAAATAACCATGGGTTCAGTCTAGTGATACAGTTTTTATTGACAGCAAAAAACGATAACGTTTATGAGTAGGTGAAATGAGCTTGGCTTAGGTTACTGCTGAAACTCTGACCTGTTATTCGTCAGTAACACTGCAATTACGAAATGTGTGGTAATATGAGTTGTTATCCTTCTCATGACACAATTACGAAATGTGTGGAAATATGAGTTGTTATCCTTCTCATTACAAGTTCCTAGATAACATTAATGTACTTAACACAAGCAATTGGAAGAGTTGAGTGCTCCTTCTTGTTGACTTGGCCTATCTCTTCCGCCTTTTTCATTTGCTGTTTTTCCTCACTGCAAAATTCTTGCCTAGTTGTTGTTCCAGAGGCGTAGCTTTTCTGGCGTGCAAAAGCTTAGGCTGTTCAGGCGGCCAGATTTGTCACAAAATCCCTTCAAAGCGTCCGCTGACGAACGGGATTTAGAAAGCGGTGACAAGAAGTGACGTTGGTGCGAGCCACTGCAAGTGACAGAGACCGACGAGAAAGCAATTAGGGGCCCAACTGTCAACAAGTGGCTGTGCAAGGGAACACGCACTAAGAAGAAAAAGCTCCCTCCGCTGTGTTTTAAAGGAAGAACTTAGAATCAAGTGGCATGAAAGGCTGTTGAATCAAGACCTGACCAAGCCTGAAGACAACAGGGAAGTTAAAGGTCGAAAAAGATCAGTGTTGTATTTTTGACAAATTCATTATGAAATGAAATATGCTACAATCCCTATAATTATACGTTAATAAACACAACCACAAAAAAATTCCCCCTAACCTGATCTTTATTGGATGTGACGGACGTATAGCTAACAAACTGACTTAGTTGTTATTTTTAAAATTTTATTTGTTACTATATAGGTATATAATTGCCTAGAAGATCACAACTACTCGGTGGAGAGAGAGTAGCTATTAAATTTGCACTGAAGCAAATACTGCACGTGAACACCAAAGCAAGCGAACGAATCTAACACCGAGATTTACTAGCGGATCTGGATAGCTCTGCCACCATGCGCGAGATTTGCTGTAGCAATGATAAAAGAAGTGGCCACGTAGTTTCAAAACTTGTAAAACTGGCAGTAATATTGTTTTTTTTCCCACCGTCTATAACCACCTTCTGCACTCTTCACACTAAAAGAACTTTCTTTAAGCTATATTATGGCAAATGGCTTTTGCGTTGCATGTAGCGCTTAGGGCTACTAGGCTTATAGATGAGGTTCCCTAACCATCGCTGTAAAAATCGGCTTAGCTACCCAACAGAAAATCCGAATTATCTCCGAAAATATTTCAGGTAGGAATTTCATTTTCGGACTAAAACTCCCTTGTCATGAAATGTAAACCAAATCAGAAAGAAATTATAAACGTTATCGTTTCCCAAACAGACAAACACACAAACAGACGCTAATCCAAAATCCAAATTCAGTCGAGTTCGCTTCGCTGACTTGGCCAGTAATTATCAATGCGGCGCTTTAATTGTCAACTCCATGGTAATTAAAAATTTTCGTAAGACTGCCGAAGCTTCCTTTCGACTGGCTGAAAACGAAACATTTCTGTTCCTAGATTTGAATTTCCTGTTTCAGGTAAGGCCGTAATTATCCTCTTTTAAAAGTATTTTAAAGTTTAGGCGTGTAATTATACCAAATGTAATGTCCCTAGAGAGGTGGAAGTTATGGATGATTTTTTCAAACAGAGTGCTAGTTAGGCAGACACTAACATCCCGAGTGCAAAACACGAAGGTAGTTCTCTGCTAATAAATAGCACCAGGGTTGGGAAAAATTAGATAACTTCCAATAGTCGGTGGGGCATTAGATTAGGCGCGAAAGGTCAGTTTACAGTGCCATCATTTGCTCGAAAAAATTAAACCTTGTAGAAATAGCCATCAGGTCACTAAGCAACTAACGCATTTCACAGTTCCAACTTTGACAAGTTGAAACCAACTGTAGATTCTTACTGCTTGCCTTCTATGTAAATGGCATCAAAATTGTTCGGTGTTAACTTCAGATCTGTGCACAGTCCTGACTGAAATAATCATGAGTTGGCTTCACAAGCAACTTCATTAACGACTTCGTGAATATTCATGCTGTGCTTTCGAGCAAACGAAAACGTGTTTGCCAGAAGCCGGAAGCGTGAAAGCTCCTGCCACCACACATCAATTTTCTTTTCTTCAACAAACTAACCGACCACTGAAGTTGCATAAAAGACAACAAATTTTCACTCATTCATGTTCTTTTTTTTTTTTTTACTTCTCTGCTTAAAAGGCATATTTGACAGAATAAACATAACACGTTTAAATTCTGGTTGTACCGTTTGCTCTGTACAGCAGTGAGCTGGTGACAGTAACGTCTTATGCACTGCAGAGGTCGTAGCAGGAGCAGGTCGTTGAGCTACAGCTGCAAGTGGCACTGGATATACGCAGAGGTAAAATCATTAGCGTAGTTTATCAAGCCAGGGCTCTACTACAGTACCAGCCGGATTCCAGCATACGCGACTGGGATGGACAATATAGCCGCCAAAAGCACCGCTGAATCGATTGATTTGTCTTGTTGCCGCTTTCGTAAACCGAGGGCGACACCTTCAGTACAAAAGAATGCTGCCACTCTTCCTTGTAACACTCTCTGGATAAACGAACATGTCGCTATTTACTGAAGAGCAATGTGCAATCGAGAAATTTAATAGCATTGTGGCAAAAAGCTAGAAAAAAATTTATTTATTTGTACGTGTTAAGCTATTTTTCGGGCGATTACTGGGATTAAATTAGTGAATTACTAAGTTTTTTTTGTCAGTTGCCGCTATTTGGCAGTAGGTGGCGGGACTCACCGTACAAAAATTCACTGATACGATTAGCTTGGCCAATTCCCGAACAGACTTTGAAAAAATGAAATGGGTCACTCGTGGCGGCCATTTTGTCTACCCCCCCTAATAATGTTGTAGGTCGGGTCGGATAGTTTACTCGCCGTGGTCAAGCCAATGATGTGAAAGCTAATTTCTTGGACCTAAAACTCCTCAATTTTTGGGATTAGTTGGCAGCTGCTGCAATTTTCAGTAAATGGGATCTTTTCTTTTCTGATTTACAACCTTAACATTTGTTTCGCAGCGTAAGAGATTGGACAAAACGTTTATTATAGGCCTAAGAAATCCGAGTGAAAAGAGTGTGGGGCAGAGCTGGTTTCGGTCCTCACGGGCCTCCAGAAAGCATAAAGCCTTTTCTACTCCCTACAATTCTACTCGTTAACATATGCAAAAAAACATATACAAAGGTTCCGTGGATCGTTCCCCAGGGAATAAGGACTGGTTACGTGATGCTAGAAGATTGAGGATCACATGTACTGGTAAATAAGTCAATATTTATTGACTTACTTTTTTCAGTTGTACATGAGTCACTTGGCCAAAACAAGAATCTTCATTTCCACTTCTAATTCTAAGTCCACAGGATGACTAGTTTCCCCATGCATAGTGTGAGGGGAGAGTAAGGAACAGAGTGAAGTGGCCACAAATTTAACAGGAATTCGTGGGGAAACATTGGAAAAGGGGATGAGTAACCCAGGTTAGGCCAAGCCTTGACCAAAAAAAGTAGTAACAACATACAAAGAGAAACAACAACCGGTTGGCTTGTCACTGTTAGACGATTAAGCGTATTACAACAAAGGTAGTAGGAACATTGTTTAATGAAATGTAAGTGGGGTTTTTTCAATACATTAAATGGAGGAAAGTGCAATTGGGCAAATTGTCCACACGCTATAGCTTCAACACGTGGGCGACAAAAAGGGGCGCCTAATTGAACATCAGTTTTGCGTCACAAAATCCGCTATCACAGCATTGGCCTGACTAAAAAGGCCGTTGTTTTTTTACCTCCATTATTATTTAGTGCCCTTTGCAGATAGCTCAACGACCGCCTCCACATGATAGCTCCGTAGCTAATATGGCGTTATTTCTGCTGTTCTATAGCGCTTCAGTGGCTCAATCTGTTTGGTCTGTTGAATGTTTTTTTCGGCTTTGCAGCATAACAGTTGCATTTCTTTGTTGCAGTTTCGTAAAAGTATATCTCATTTGCTTTGGAGATCTTTAGATTCGCCAACTTTGTTTTTTTTTTAGTTCATCGAAGAATGCAACACAACGCATCCATTCTGGGGAGCACTTTGCAGGAAGCCAACTGCCAAGAGATGACAAAGTCCACGTATTCAATGTTGATGGACTTTAGCATTATTTACATGATAGTTGTACATTTCAGTACACCAATTGGTGGACATACCCAAAGGTGGAATTTGGGATGATTAAAAAATTGTTGCAAAAGTTGTTGTTTTATATTTTTTAATATATATGCAGGGGGGTACAAACAGTAGTAAAAAAAAGAGATAGGTTTATTAAGTATGTTGAGTAGGAATGGAGTATGGATTAGGCCAACATTTTTGACTGAAACGAAGGTCAATCCGACTAAGGAAGAATAGTAAAGACCTCAACGTACTGAAAAGGTACTAAAAAGAATGGTAACCCTAGAAAGTGTAGGCCTATTTTAATAACGAAATCGTAGCAAAAGGACAAATAAATTCTAACGAAAATGTTGATTAGGTAATGTTTATAATTCGGGCCTTTACAGGTGTTTAAAATTAAAGGAGCTTTTGACTCCTCGTCAAGTTCTATTTGCAAGAAAGCTTAAGATAGGTCAATGATGAAAAAAGTGTTGCACCCTGCTAATTTGCTAAATAAATCTTCCACCGTAGGAACTGGATGGTATTCGATTTCACTGAGGGGATTTTACAGTGCCTGAATTGTCTCCCACCAAATGTACCGTTCCATTTGGCTTAAAAACTAACGTAGACGGTTACCGGTTTAAGAATACCTTCCCTCACTAGTCTGTCAATTGAGGCAGTTAGTACACAAGTGGTGTAAGTCCATTTAAGTCCATTTTGAGATAATTAAGGTTAAACAGACGAACGCATTATAAAAATCTCTCTTAAGTAATAAGTAATGGTGATAGGTGAGGCATTTGAGTCAGGTATAGTACATGAAACTGTGAAGACTGCAAACTTAAAATCCCAAAATCAAGGGCGTGGCAGCAGTCTACTCACCACCCCAACAATAGCATGTTGAACACAGTAAAAAAACCTAATTTTTTTTATTACATTTCTAGACTGTGCAAATGATTCTACAAACTTTCCCTTTGACACCACCCATCTAACCCTGTAACCTTTGGCCCTATATAGAGTAAGTGGGCATTTAGAAAAAACAGAAAAGGCCCTGTTGGACTTAGCCTAAAAAATGCAAAAATCGAAAATTTGTTTATTAAATTTCTGGACTCTGCAAGTAGTTCTGAGAAACTTTCCCTTTGACACCAAACGTCTATCTCTGTAAGTTTAGATTTTAGTATAGGCATTGATTGGACTGAGAAAAAGTTAATTTCCTTGAGTGACTTGCACCACCTGCGCTCCAAACTTGGAAACATTTTCGTTTTGTGCACAAGAAGATAGCTGCCATCTACCAGCCAAAAACTGAAACTAGGAGATACACCACTTATGAACTATTAGAAACGCATATTACGATTAACAAATGTGCCTAACTCCGTTTTTTTCGAAAAGTGGACTTATACCACTTGTGAACTAACCGCCTGAATTTATGTCTCAACTTTCCCCCTAATTGCCAGAGGTACAGATCGGGCTTTGCAGTACTTTGGAAAGACTTCATCGTCTGACACAAATTTAATGTCTTGGTAAAATTGACATCTACTTTGTAAAATTGATTCACACTCAGTGTCATCCAGCTTCTACTCATGACAGCTGGCTGGTCTTTGGGGGAAACTACTGCAAAAAGAGCTTTTATTTGGTCGTTTGTAATGTTAAGCTTAATTGCTCCTTACGGTTTAGTAATACCGCCAATCCACGACTTTAATGTAGTATTAGCCGGGTTCAGCGTAACATTTGCAAAATATTCCTTGTACCACCTAATTGGTAACAAAGTTTAATCCGAGCTCGAATCTACTTTTAAAGGTAACTTATGCCCATTTGAACAAAGTTCCAAGATCCATTTGTTACTTTTAACACTGGAAGTTAAAGAATTTATCTCAGAATCAGGACTCTAGTCCAAATTACTACCAGTGGCAACCGAATTGTTAAACTGATGTGTTTTACGTGAATATTTAAAATTCTTCTTTTTACCCTCATGTCCTGTCTTGTGTGATTTATGAGTTGGTAGTGGTTTCGAGCTAACTGAAACTTGTGTCTTGGTTTTACAGACCCTAGAAAAGTGCCCGACCAACCCACAGGCTGAGCAGGTCTGTTTTTTATACCTACAGGTAGCTTCGACATGATTAGGGGACTCACGACAAGCACTTTTTGTTTGTTTTCATCTGCTTAAAGTTATACCGGTTTTTTAGTAACCTGTTGGGTTGATGAGCCCTGAAACTGAGAAAAGTTATTTTCTGCTAGTTCCTATGAAAGCGCCAAAGTAATAGCAAACTTCAAAGTTACTGTGCTAGGGTCCAAAGCTAGAAGGAGCTTTTGTATTTCAGCATATTTTAATTCAGTAAGAAATGTCGCGAAGCATTGTTTCCAGCTTTGTACCATCAGCTGTGCCATGCCATATTTGCACTGTAAGGTCAACTTTTTGAGCTCTGTAATATAGTTGGCAACAGATTCACCACTATTCTGGTCCCGCTTTAGAAAATGTGTGCATTCACACAGATAGTTTCGATTTAGGGCACAAGTTAGCTTCTAAAAGGTAATTTATCTCAACGAACGTCTTATTCTTAGGTGCATGGAGCACATAACTTTTTTCAATAACCCATGAGTCTTAATCCCTATGTTAATTATTAATATTCCTACTTGTTTGTCAGCAGGCACACCATATGTTGCAAAGGTTAAGTCAACCCTCTCAAAATAAACTGTCCATGATTCAACAGCGGGGTCGAATTCACTTAGCTTTTTTTTTATGATGTAGAGACGTCATTGTAACAGTGACGCCAGAACTGGACTTTGAACCTGTCTTCAAATCCGAATCCAAAGTCATTAAAGGGCAATTACAACCATTTTGACATGCGTATTTTACTTTTGGATCACTTACACAATAACTAAAAACAAGAATAACGGTAGGAATACGTTACGTACGTCCCATATAACAATTTAATTACTGCATCACCAAAACACGTAATGGGCACCGTTATTGTTTCGCACGGACAACCGAAATTAATACCGACAGATGGAGCTGCTCTGTTTCGACTCAGCCGACAGATGGAGCCGCTGTTCTGTGGGAAGCCCACTGAGGTAGCTGTGTTGGCTGTGAGTAGCTCAAGTGTCTGACGGCCTTAGCGGCCACACAGTCGTGCTGTTCGTTTACCAGTGATTTAAAGAAAAACAAGGGGGGGAGGGGTCGAACATGGACTTGTCTTCGAATCTACTCGAGCAAAATAACTATTTGAGAATGAAGATTTTTTTTTCTAGTTTGCAAGAGGGTGTTACCTATAGATATTGGCCGCCCAAACTCGTGCATTATGTGCTAGAGCTGCATCCGGACACAAACCGAATCCGTTTGTTGCAAGGAAGCACTTGCACGGAAAAAAAAATCTCGATTCTCAAATGAAGTTATTTGGCTCGAGTAGATTCAAAGACAACTCAATGTTCGACCCCCCCCCACCTTTTTTTCTTCTTTAAATAACGGGTAAGCGAACATTACGACAGTAGTGGCCAGCTAAGGCCGTCAGACGCTTGAGCTACTCACAGCCAACACAGCTATTTCAGTGGGCTTCCGACTGCTGAGTCGAAACAGAACAGCGCCATCTGTCGGCAATAATTTCGGTTGTTCCACGAGAAACAATGTCGGTACCCATTATGCGTTTTGGTGATGCAGTAATTAAATTGTTGTACCGGACGTACGTCCTACCGCAATTCTTGTATTTAGTTATTGTGTAATGTGTAAGTGATCCAAAAGTAAAACATGCATGTCAAAATGGATGTATAATTGCCCTTTAAATATAATTCTAGAGTAGCATCTAGACTTTGTTCACACTCAGCTGCGGTTTTCATAAATAAATCTCTGAATTTAACGACCTCTTCGTTGTAACTACTCATAAGGGCAGAGAAAAAATAGTTTTTCAAACTAAATTCAACATTAGTCGCACTTTAAATTAACTTTTTAAGTTTATTTAAGCCTTAAACCTTCAACTTTGAGGTAGTTACTTTGCTGAGCCTTCACACAATTGCATAACAATTTAAACACTTTGGCCTTTAGTAACCAACTATGTCACACTTAAATGACACCGTCAGCACTATTTAATAAAAAAAAAACATTTATATTATGCTTATTGTAAGACGTCATTTTTCCTCCGTAGTGGCAACACATACGTCGAGTTAGTGAGAAACTTGCATAAAGGGGACTCGCACCAGAATAAATTTGACTGCTTAAAAGTGGTCCGACCCTTCTTCTCGCTGAAGAAAAAAAAAGCTAGCCGAAAAAAACCGAAGGAAAAAATAATTTTTTTAGGGTTTTTGTTGTTTTTTCGGTTAGGTTAAGTTACAGCAACTGAAGATAATACGTGGGGGAGAAGTAGGAATCAAAGTAAGTCAT
>JAHWFP010269526.1:19260-40355 GCA_023313725.1 Lithobius niger
ATTTATTTGCACCACTGTATGTAAATTCCAACTTCTAAGTAGACTACAGCTTTTTTTTCATGAGTGAATGTTTTTTTTTTTTTTTTTTTTTTTTTTTTCCCTTTAACGTTATCTTGGATTTGTATCGATTTTCGTGTATTTAAGAGTTTTTTCCCCAGCATTTTCGGAAACTTAGTTTCCCAAGTTTATTCCATCTTGCCTGCAACAATAGCCGGTCCTTCCATGGGGTTTTAAAGTTTCGTGTCAACAAAACATACTTTTCGTTGCGGTAAACAACTTCAGACGAAAATAGGTTTTTCCCTTTCTGTTTGCATCTTTTTGCTCATTAGGTAAAGAAAGTATAACGTGTTAAAAAACGTTAAAAAACGTTAAAAAAGGTGAGAATAATTTTTTCGTTCTTTTGTAAATTGCGGTCAAGCTACGAAAGTTTTATTTTATCACGGCGTTTTCAACACAAAAAGGCACGAAAACTGTAATAAAAACGTCGTTTTAATTAGCGTCATGTAGTTTAATAATATTATAATCATGTAGAGAAGAAATTCGGGACAAATCGTTTTCTTGTTTTTTGGTTGTAAAAAACAAAACAAAAGCTACACCGCCCTTTGGAGAAAGTAAACGAAAAATAAAGTAAGACGTTTCCTTGGAGTAAATGGGAGAGGTTGGGTGGGTTTTTTTTTGGGGGGGGTGGGGGGGGGGGGGAGATAATGCAGTTCGTTAACTCACTTAATTCACGGGAAAAAAATCTCTTAATTTATGTTGAGTGTATGTAAATTGAATAACTGGTATCCTTTTCTAAATTTTAACGACCGTCCATTGTGGCTCCTTTATTTATTAGTCATATGTAAATGAAACATCAACCCTTTTGTCGGCGCCATTCCATCGACTAAAACGTTTCTGCCATCGTAAACCTCAAGTGTCGTACAATCTAGCCTGTCCAGCCGTCTGCCCGACTGTCCAGTTTATTTATTTAGGTCAGTCAACCCGAAAACTTCTCCGGACGATGTCGGGAATGGTTGACTCTAGTAAAAGGACTCACCATCTTAGTATTTCGTCGTAATTGACCGATACAAGAGTCAAGACCAGGCCGTGCCGATACGATACTTTGCCAGTAAAATGTGGTAAGCAGCTGAACGATAATCATGCTTTAAAACAAAACACCCAAACAAGCCTACCGTGTACATAAAGCACTAGAAAGTGTAGTTTCGGGAATAGAAAAAAAGGCAAACCGTATGAAAAAAAGGCAATTACAAAGACTCTCCCCATCCCATGTCAGGAGGAACTCTCACAGATTAATCATTAAAAACCAGTCACTCGCCAAATATTATGGGAGTTATAAGATGCACCTGACTTAGGCTAAAATTTCGAATTTTTTAATTGAAAGTTATGAATTTTTTTTAAACTTTGAATTTTGAGTTTTTAAAATGAAAACGTTGCATTATAAAATTTTCACATTTTATATTTCGTATTTTAAGATCTTTAAATTTTTAATTTTTAAATTGTTAACTTATGGCGCCAGAATAAAGCATGTCTATCCAAACACGGTTCATTACGCCTAATAAAAATAGTTTCAGATCATCGTCGTAACTCTGAGGGACCAGCCATCTCTTGTGTGATGATAAACCGTAGACAAAACACTTTCAACGTAAACTGGTCACTCAGATTTGGCAAGGGCTCAACATGCTGCAAATTCATGGTTGTACACCTAACATCTTCGTGGAGTCAGAGTTCATGGAGTAGTGGCATTCTGTACAAGCAATCGGTTGTCAAATTCAACCTCCCTTGGATACGCTGGTGTTCAAAATCGTAGCCATTTCGAAATAATGCCCATCGTTGTACATGGGCAGCCGCCTTAGCACGTATGCCTACTTTATTTCGGCCTATCCAAATTAGGGCCTTCTGATCCGTCTGGAGTATGAACCGTCTACCATAAAGATACTGACCGTAATGCTTTACGCCAAAGACCATTGAGAGTGTCTCCCGGTCAAGTTGGGCATAGCCAAGTTCGGCTTTGCTTAATGACTTGGAAGCAAACGCAGTAGGCTTATCTTCGCTAGAAGACAGTGTATGCACAAGCGAAGAACCAATACCTACTGAGGAAGCATCGCAAACTAATTTAAGTTGAAGTGTAGGGTCATAATGCAACAGGACTTGAGATTTAAGAAAAGCATTTCTAGCATTGTTTCATTCAGAGCCAATTTTTCGCACTAAGCAACTTGTTCAGGGGGACCAAATGAGGGCCAGAGTTGGAATATTGGCTCAGGAATCGTAAACAAAATTTTAATTCAGAAATATTTTGCAGATCTGGTGCTCGTCTTATGGCATCTAATATCTCATCTCAGACAAGTCGGTTTTCCCATTTTTATAAGTATGAAAACCAAGGACACAGTTTACACTTGAAATTTTTAACCTTTCCTCCATTTTTCTGCAAGACAAATCATAACAATAGACAACGTAGCGTCGTGCTGTGTGTCCTTCGCAGCGACAAGAATGTCGTCGCAGAAAGAACATAACCTTGGAATGAAGAACTTGCTCCCATGCACTTTTGAAACATTCAAGGTACACTAGCTAACCCTAGAGGAACTGTTTGCCATTTGAATAACCCCCTACACGTGTTAATACTAAGAACTGACTATAGAGTCATCATCTAGCTCCATCTGCTAGAAATCATCTGCCATATCTTTGAGAAAAAACATATCGCATCCAATAATGCACTAAATAACTCTTCCGTTTGAGGCACGGAAAAGTGCTTCACAACCAGCTCAGGGTTGACCAAAATGCTGTAGTTTCTGAGTGCGTACCTCAGTGTTGATCTTTAAAACAAGAACAACAGGAGTCGTCCAACCACTACAATCAACAGTGTCAAAATTCCCTCCCTTGCCAAACGATCGACTCCATCTTGCTCCACATAGAGAGGAGCACACGACGGGCCTTACAGAATCTTGGTTTCGTGTTGAGTTTAAGTCTTATTTCTGTTTTGTAATCTATGAAGGTTCCAAAACCTGATTTAAACAAGTCGGGAAACCACTCAAAGATGTCATTGTCAAGAACAAAGTTGGTATTTGTTCTCTGTAAGAAATTTCAACATTGAAGAACTGATTCAGGTTTGGAATAAACTTGGCAATTCAGATTTCACCAAACAAATCTGGCTGATACCCAGGAGCAACTATGGTATTCAGGGATTCATTATGACCATTAACGTTAACGTTATGACTCCTACAGGTTTAACTACCTTGCCCATCCACGATTTTAAGTAATGGCAGTAGGGTGTCACTTGACATTATACTAAAGTAGTTTTTGCACCAGTTAATCGGAATCAAGGTAGAATTGCAGCCGGAATCAACTTTGAGTGGTAATACGTGACTGATCAAACTACAATTAATAATCCATTTGTTACTGTTAATATTTTAATATGTCATTGTATTAATGGCAAAGCAAGCTGCTTTCTGACTTATACCTAGTGGCACCCGAATCAGAATTTTGTGAAAAAGGATTACAGATGGCATTCCTTCATGTTCAAAATTTTGTGCTTGCTTTCCTATCGTATTTACGATTCTGTTTACCTAAGCCTTGTACTATTTTAGGTTTACAAGCAGTGGGCAATTCGCTGCTCATGCCAGGCTTTCCCAACTTGCAGACAAATTTCAGATGCCCCACAGCCCCACAAGTTTCACATTTGTGTGACTTGAACTTGCACTCTGTTCTCACATGACCGCGATAGCTGCAACAGAAACACACCAAGTGCAGGCTTATGGCTTTTTCTTTCCTTCAGTAGAAAGGTAGAACAGCCACTCTGAAATCTCGCTACATTAATTTCAACACAATCAAAGGTGATCGCTGTCTCACAGGCTTTATCAAATGATATAGTACATATTCTGGTTTCATTGACACGAACTCCTTTTGAGTTTGAATACTTTTAATCCCGGCACAAAATCGGTTGCACAACACGCCTTTCAAAGAACTTAATTTGCAATACACGGTTACCCCTTTAATTCTCCCATGTTAGAGCAATACTTTCGCATGGAACCTGGTTTATCTTTTGAAATGCTATTCTGTCGGTGATAAATGAGAAAACTGGATCGAGGTTATATTTCAACAATAAATCAATTTCTGTGAGAGTTTTATCAACATGTGCATCAGGTGAACATAAATATTTCAACAAAGCATACGGCAATTTTTTAACCTGTGCTAGTTGACAGTATTTGAACCTACTGAGCATTTGGTACATCAAATGCTGCAAAATGCAATTTAGCACGTTCAAAGTAGAGGTTCATGATTCAGAACTCGAATCAAACTCCTCAAACTTTTTGTGCGTACGAGTAGTCATTATGCCTACTGAATGCAACTGCGTGTGGAACTGTTACTTAAGGCATCACTGAAAGTGCTACAAATACTAACATTGTTCCCTACAGGTCCCTTAAATTAACTTTTAAATATTATTTCATCTTCCTCGTCCCTCATAGGTGACAGGAAAAGAACTAAAAGACTTACTAAGCATAAAGTTAAGCAATTTCCCATAAGTGTAAACTTTAACATTAACATTTAAGCTTAACTTGAAGTTTCTCTTGCAAGAATCACATAAACTTTCAAAGCTTTTAATATAAACACTGTAAAGCTGAACCATGTTTCTTAACTAAGCTATCCAATTAGCGTTCACTTTTATACAACACTGTAAAAATAGACGTTGTGAATCACAACATCTATCACAACACCTATTTGTCTCCTTTTTTACAACAGGTTGTGGTCACAACATGTTATGATTTACAACACCTACAGTAGACGTTATGGTTTACAACACCTACAGTAAACATTCTGTTTTACAACACCTTAAGTAGGCGTTGTGTTTTACAACACCTACAATAGACGTTGCGTTTTACAACACCTACAACGCACGCCTTTATTGTGTTATGCCGTAAGTTATTTATCTTTCTTTTGTTATTTTGAAAAGCCGGTGGGGAGGGATCCAGCCAATTCGTCACCCTACAAGCCCACGTGTCAAATGAGGGTCATGAGTCAAGAGGTTGATTGTATTGTCCAAGCACACCGAATAAACGGGGATTTCAATACATAGAAACTCTTGTTAAACCACCACTTTCAGACGCAACTGTACATTTGTTGTGGTTTTCGGATTGCTTGGGTTCTTTTTATTAATTCGTCCCTGAAGTCAGAACAGTTTTAAATGAAATAGGGGGAAGGCAAACATTTACTGATATTGATGGTTTAACTACACATCAGTACCAAACTTAATCAAAAAGTTACAGCGCATTAGTTTACTGCTCCACTTGCGGCTTCTGCTAGAGGTTCAGCTTACCCACCAGTTTACTATTTGAATTTCCGGTTTTCGCAGAAATGGTTGAACTACAGTTTTTAATGCAATATAAAAATAAAAACAACCAATTTTACAAATCCAGTCATGGCCTAAAGTCTGCAGTTTGGCTGTAAAACTAAAGGACTGTATGTTTTTTTTTTGGCATTAAGTTATTACCAAAAACTTAACTAAACAATAAAATTCAGGCGCAATTTAACTCTACCAAACTGGTATAAAAACACAATTTAGTCGACAGTATTTTCAGCCAAAGACTGAAAATCTTTTCAAAGATGGACTATAACAAAATATCTAAAACTTAAAAAGTCATCCTTGACGTATTTTGTTAAGCAGAACCTTTACTCATAATTACATTTGTGACGTCATTTAGTACCTTGCTACGTGTTTTAGGCGTTGTGGTTTACAACACCTGTAGATGTGTTGGTTTGCAACACCTACAGATGCTGTGGTTTACAACACGTAGGCGTTATGGTTTACAACATCTATAAGTGTTGTGGTTTACAACACCTGTAGACATTGTGGTTTACAACACCTATAGACATTGTAGTTTACAACACCTATAGACATTGTACGTTACAACACCTATAGACGTTTTGAGTTACAACACCTACAGATGCTGTGGTTTATAGGCGTTGTGGTTTACAACACCTATAGACGTTGTGGGTTACAACACTTACAGACGTTGTGGTTTACAACACCAATAGACATTATGGGTTACAACACTTATAGACGTTGTGGTTTACAACACCTATTCTGTAGACGTTTAAACACGCAACATCTACAAATATTCGTCGTTGGTAGACTGATTTTAGACGTTGCGTTTGTAGACGTTGTCCTTTACAACGCCTAAAACCTCGTTATAACACCCAGAGCGTCCTTATAACGAGTTTTAGGATTATGTAGGTGTTGTAACTCACAACGTCATTTTTGCAGTAAAAACAATAGCTTTTAAACAACAAGTAGCTAGTTTTTTATCATCAAACCTATTCCTTTTGACTCAAACCATGCAAGTTTTAAACAATTTTCGTAATTATAGGGTTTTTGACATTCCACTACTTTACAGTAAATGAACCTAATAGCAAGATACTCTCCCTCTGAAAGAAAGTATAGTTATTCATACACCATTCTCTCCCTCTGAAAGGGAGAGAAAGGGCATAACATTACGCCGTGAACAACAAAAGTAACAATACTTAGCTTCAAACCACACTCAACTTGCGAATGCCTGTATCATACAACAGCTACGCCCGATATTGAATCGACGAATTTCTCAAGACGTGGATATGAACCAGCAAACAATGAATCTTTGCCCCAAGCGGCTTAATGCTCGCCGTGGGGTAAGAATATGCTGCCGTTTTGACGAAAATGACATTCCGCTCTTCCAATTCTCAAACAGACTGACGGCAATGCTGAGGAGCAAGATATGCTGTGCCCCAGGAGAATTCCTGCTGCACCAGGGAAAATGCAACAATAACGCAGTAGGTGCAGGGAACTTTTAATTTAAACGTAAATGGTGCCTAAAAAACATTGCATTTTCAGGTCGACCGTGGTTTGAATGTGAGATAAGCTAATTTACCTAATCGCCATTATTAGGTACGTGGTGGCCAAGCCCTAAAAAGCATCCCAAGGAAATAAGCCCACAGCTGTACTAAGAGCTATACTAAGATTTACACTAAGCAGCCACTTGTTATAGTGGTGCACTAAGTGTCCTGTGAGTCATGTGTCTAAGTATAAAAGGGCATAGTACCAGTCTTCTAGCACTACACTGCACCCACACCACTGAACTGGTTGTGGGTGGAAGTGTAGCACCAGAGGACTGGTTCTATGCCCTTTCGTACTTAGACACATGACATCACAGGACACTTAGTATGTCACTACACAAGTGACTGCTTAGTGTAACTCTTAGTATAGCTCGTAGTATGGCTGGTGCTATGCCCTTTTATTTGTATGAATTGGGCCGTGTCCGTGTGGCTCAGTGGTATACCTCATCCTTTGATTTAAAAGATCGTGGCTTCGATTCCCCGCTCAGGTAGTCTGACATATAAGTCCAAAAAGGCAACGTAAATAGGTTTGCATCCGTAAGAATAACTGCTGCCATTCTGAAATCTGGACCCCTAGCGTTAGGAGTACTCGCGATCAAAACGTGGGGCGCCATCTGGCCACAAACTGTTGTCTTCAACTACTTCCGCACAAACTAAGATGGTGGCGACGTGTGATTACCAAGCAATATAGTCGCTTCACGGCCACAGAGCAGCAGAAACACGAAACAGTTCGTCTACACCATCTCCTTTATCATTAGAATTGCATTTTTATTTTTGTCCCACGCGTGTCCCGCTAAAATTTACGCGATTTCTAAAGCTGAAGTTGTAATGAAGTTAGCCGCTAGTTGAGTTTCGTTGTTTCGTCCTTGTTTCGTTTTCGTTTCGTTGTTTCGTTGTTTCGTTTCGTTTTCGTTGCTCCGCTTTCCACAGTCGAAACCGAAATTGAATAATAACCACGCTGCAGTAACGACGCTTCAGCTTTAGACTCACAGTTACAGACACTTCCGCTTTTGTCGGCAGTTGGTGCTCTCGTGGCGAATTTGACAAACTGGTTTTTCCGGTCCGGAGTTTTGAACGCGGTGCTTGAGCGGTAAGTGGCTAGTGGGTTAACGTAGTGTAATAATTACCAGTTACATGATTCGTGATAGCGTCGCTTGGCACATGAATATCAACATGAAGTTGATCAAGGTTGCTATAAAGATATATTATTTTGCAGGAAGTTTAGGAAGTAGATATTCGTTTGACGTGTGGAAACTCCAAAATGTTGCACGCTGGTTCACCATGCTCCTCAATAATTTTGAAATTGTCGCATGTATAGTGTTGAGCATATAGAAACATCTCTTTTTTCAGGCGCCGAGCGTCACATTTGCATGCCAAAACCAACTTTATAAACGGAGCCTTATGCTTGAATGCTCTGGCAAACATAAGCTCAGGCCGTACTGCCTACATTCTACGAGAAAGTACGTCTTCAGTGAAGGTAGTGGTAGGCCTAAATGTGGCATTCATTTTTAGCTTATACCTATAAGCTAAAAATTAATGCCACATTTACCGCTACAAAGTCACTGGGGGCATAATTTCTAAAGGTATAGAAGATGGGAAGTATGACCTACAGAGGTACGCACAGGAGGGGGGGCACAAGGTAATATTAGTGGATTTAGACCCTGATGTTGCATTTCGGTGAGACAGTGGCGACCTCTTTGACCAACTTATTGTACTAGAAAATGCGTCCACCTCAAAAGGAATTAAAAAAAACTGTCCATATTGAGAGTAATCATAGCTCAGTAAGCAAACGCATTCACGTAATAGAAAGATCTATGCTACTGCCTTTCACAGCATTAACGTACATTGAGAGAAGTTACACGATCAAATTACGCCTTTGGGGGAAGCTCTGCCAACCTGCGAATCGGTTGAATCGTCCATTTTCCCCGCAATGTTTGGACTAGTAGACTTCACTCAGGGTAAGATGCACTATAGTTGGCGTACTAGTGTATGCTCTCCCTCCACTGGTAGGTTAAGCTGACAGGACAATAAGGAAGCTCTGTTCGAGTTTAGGCAGTTGTTTACTTTGTATCAGAGGTAGTAACTCTTACAATCGCAACGGTCGCAACGTAACATCACAGAAGAGTTAATAGCGCAAATAGCGCTCACCGCTTGACAAGGACCGCAGAAGCACAGACAACATGGCGCTGGAAATCGTAGCTTAAGCCGTCCCACAATAGAGTCCAAAGATGTTGGTAAATAAACATTGTGCTGCCGCAAACTACCTAAACCATCCGTGATATTTTTACAAACCGTTTATGGCAAATGTTAGCTAGCACAACGCACCTTCACGAAACGCGTACTCCTTACTGTTGTTTGCCGGCCATTTTTAAACTGCATGATCGCAACTTCCGTACGGTGGCGTATTGGGACACAGCCAGGGGCTTATTAACCCATGTTGTGGCCCCGAGGCAGACCTTTGAAGATGGGCCCCTCACCCCTTACCTTGATACGGGGCCCCTCTCCCTAATATGAGGTCCCCTCATCCTGATATGAGGGCCTTCTCTCTTTTATACCTTAATACTGGGGCCCTCATGCTAATATGAGGTCCCCTCACCCTAATACGGGGCCCTTCACCCTGATATGGGAATAAGTCATTCTGATATGGGAACCCTTCACTCTAATATGAGGCCATGCGAAACTATAGATGCAATAATGTACAGCTTTCTACTATGCCAGGAGGAACGATGAACTATATTGAGTGTAAAAGAATAATAAATCCTTTTCTTAATAATAAAATTGTGTCAAAGTAACAGTGGAACAGTCGTCCATCGTAAAAAGTGTAAAAAAAAATATTATTTTGCATAATGAGAAGTGCGTGGTTGCCATGTGGGCCCCTACTTCGCTGGGGCCCTGAGGCAACTGCATCAACTGCCTCGTGGGTAATAAGCCACTGGACACAACAACTATTTTCTAGACAAACCGCACACAACATTTTTATGAAACCGAAACAAGATGGTGCCATTGGCACGGGGCGCAGAATACATATTACATCGTCCTAGATTGTAGTATGCCTTATCGAGTGTTGGAACGCCGAAGTTTCGGTTTCATGAAAGTTTTGTGCATGTAGAAACAAAGTTGGTGTTCGTCCTTATGAGCCACCGTAGTAACGACACGCGTTTTTTACCATTTGCCCTCCAAACTCGTGCCTCATAATATGACGCTTGCACAGTGTTGCTTTCCACAGGAATATGCTCCTCCCCTAACGAATTGAGTATATTGTTCTAAGTTGTATTTTCAATATAGGCCTGTTTGCTACAAGTTTGATACGGTCAAACGAGTGTAGTGCAGCAATTTTAAGGGGTCCACCCTAAAAACAAAAGTCTTGAGTCGGAGGAATGGACCTCCGTCGGAAAAACGGGATGGAGGCAATTTTCTGGGAGGGAAAAATGGGGTTTTAGCCTGAAATTTCAGCTTCGCACCTCTCCGCATTCGTTTGTGTTCGGTAGGCCAGTTTCCCTTTAGAAACGCGCAGATCGGGTTCAAAGTCTCGATCATCTTCTTCCTTCGGAATGGGTACCATGCAAGGCGGTTGCCAAGGTAACGACATCTGCCAGCGGGGGAAAAAAAGTAATGACGTGGGTGGGACAAAGAGACTAACTTCCTCTTCCTCGAAATACAATCTCTTAAAGGTGGAAGTTCGTAAACGGGAAATCTCTGGAGTTTACTGTGGCGTCATCCGTTATTTTATTAACATTTACAGCAGGCTACATGATGCTGGCGGAAGCAGAACAGATTTTTTTTTCTTGGTTTTTTACGTTGGCTTAACCAAGATTGGGGACAGGCAGTGGCGTAACTTCAATGAGGCAGAGGAGGCAGCCGCCTCCGGGCCCATACTTTGGGAGCCCCATTCACTGGTCCCAATTTAAAATTTGTTTGTAACCGCAAAATATTAGAAAATAAGTTGTTGCTATAGTTTCGTGAAAAAAGTTGTCTCTTGTGTTGTAAAAACTTGATGGTTTTATTTTTTTACGGGAGGGAAGGGGGCTCCACTGGGATCTCGCCTTATGTGGCAAAAAAATGCACTTTTTATGAAGGGGGTGGCCTCCACTGGGCTCTTGACGTGTGTGGCAAAACTGCATTTCTTTTTTTTTTTATGAAGGTGGCCCACTGGGTTCTAGCCCTGTGTGGCAAACACTGCAAGGGAAAGGCTTCCTCCACTGGGCTCTCGCCTTGTGTTACAAAACCATTTTTTTTTTATAAAGGGTGGGGGGGGGGGGCGGCCTCTGTTGGGCTCTTACCCCCTTGTATAGCAAAACTGCATTTATTTTTTTAGTAAAAGGGGGTCCTCCACTGGGCTCTCACCTTGTGTGGCAATAACTGAATTTTTGTATAAAGCGGGGGGAGAGGGGGACCTCCACTTCACTGCCGCCTCCGGGCCCCAATCTTGAAGTTACGCCTCTGGGGACAGGAGTCGGGATAGCACGATATAAATTATTTTTATCCCGGTAAAATTTCTAAAATGATTGCGACAGTCGATAATATCTCGGTTAAACAAATTTTGAGGCTGGAAAACCATTTTATTTTTTGTTTATTAAGAAAAAAAAAACGTGACTGACACCTACAGTGCAAACTTCACGAATGTGGATTTTGTGGCGCGCTCACCATTTGGCCAGTAGACATGAAAATGCACTTGCAGTTGTCCATTGCTTCCTCACCATGTAGAAACAGTTTAGCAGTTGTGCTGATACTTAACGCTTAATTATTGTTTGCATTAAACTAACTTTCCAATCAGCTAAAGTGGCTAACAACAGTTCTGCACCTCTGTTTGGAGAACCCTTGTAATTTTCTCGCACGCAACGCCCCAAACCGCTTGTTTCTAGCTATTACGGTTTCCGAGATATGACAATTTTAAACATTGGGGTTTGCACGATAATTCGATAATTCAGAAAAAGTGCGATACGATAATCGAAAAAAAATTATCGCGATATTATCGAATTACCGATTATCGTTCTACCCCTAAATTAGGGATAGAGTTCATATCTGGACAGTAGTAATATGTTGGAGTTGGTGCTCTATAGATGGCGCCACATATAAGTGGGTTTGTGTTTGAGGAGTTCGGTGTATAATTTGTATTAGCAAAAGTAATACAGTTTATTCAGCTCAAATTACAAAATCAGTTGAAAGAGACATTGTCGGTCCAGAAGAGCTGATGCTCGCGTGTGGTGTGAGGGCAGCAGATTAAAAAATATTTACCTTCGAAAACAAAACTTCATAGAGCAGTGACCTGTGACGTCACAGGTTGCTGCGGTACTATCATCATGTAGCCGTGGAGCCCGACATCTGGCTAGATTGGTGGGTAAGTCGGCTTGGCTTTCCGCCATTTTGTTATTTTGGCTTGTTTCGTGCCATCAGCGCTGGTGTCATGTTTATCCCATCAAGATGGTTAACTATTGTCGGATTTCTGGTTGTGGCAACAAAAGAGGAGTAGAGGGTTCGTCCTTGTTTAGATTTCCAGTGATTTACAGCGAATTCTTTCCTCCATGGCTAAACCAGGTAACGTCGTCTGCTTGCTTCATACGCGATTATTTACCCCACCTCTACAAGATGGCGGCATGCGTTGTGCGGTTGCCATGAGCAACGGACAGCGATGACGGTGCTCTATTCCAATAAAAGTAGCAAATGCAAGGTATATATAATAATACGAAAATCACGAGAAAAACAGCACACAACATCATTTCTTAAAGAAAATTTATTATATAGGACAGTATTATAAACACGATTTAGTCTAATATTTAACAATAAAACACCAAACAAATTATAAAAACAAAACAGCTGCAAAACATCACAATTTGCAAGACGTTTATAGCTCACAACATCGAACATGCTTTCCAGGCTATCTCTCCTCGGATTATCAACCACCTAAACAGAGGTTTCTGAAACGTATGCAGATAAGTAGTTTCTTTGATATGAAAGGCAAGTTGTGAAATTTGCCAACAAGGTAGACATTGGGCTTATGTAGGCGTAGTCGTTGTAGGCCTAAGCCTTGTTTACTAAGTAATAAGATTTACTAAACCATCTTTAGGTACCTACGTGGCCAAACTAAAGCAAGTACGAGAACTATTTTTTACCTAGGCAGCGGAGTGATATAAAAATCAGAAGTTTAGCGTGTAGGTGTAGAATAGGTGGTTGTATACTTCTTCCCTTAAATACATAAGCGACTCCTCCAATTTCAAAATCTCAACATGTCCAACCGTTGGCTTAACTCAGTGAATCTTAGTTAGCATCACTGAAAGCCAGAACTCCTACTTAGCAGTCCACTGAGTGACCTTTGTGGGACTCCATTGCTTCTCTGGAAGTGTTGCAGTGAGGTTAGGTTAGCTGAATGAAGTCGAATTTAACGAGTTAAAGTGGATATTTTTAAGCGAAAAGCTGGGTTACATGGAGAACTAGGTAGCGATGTCTGCTTTTCAGTGGTGCTAACTAGGGTCGTAACTCATCTTTGTTTCTTGGAAAATACTCTCGTATTCCTTCGTTTTCTGAAAGATGTAACGGCATGACGCAATTTTTTTAACCTTGCTGAGTTGTGACCCTGCTTAATTTGTGCCATGCTGAATTTTGAACCTGCTCAATTTTGAACCGTGCTGTATTTTGAACCTTGGTGGAGTTTTAAAAGTGCTCAATTTTGAACCTGGCTGAATTTTGAAGCCGCTCAATTTTGAACCTTGGTGGATTTTAAAACCGCTCAATTTTGAACCTGGCTGAAGCAGACAAAAATCCAGTAACGGAACGGGCAAACCTGAGCTGTGCTGCTCTTTTTAGCTTTTAACTTGTCAGTAGTGGACCAATTAACTTATTTATTGTGAACGTTTAGTGAACGTTTAGATTTATTTAACTGGTGTTAAATAAATATACACAAATCGCCGTAAAAAAGCAGTGCAGTAAGCCACCTTTAATCCTTTATGCACCTTTATCCGGAGTGGCATGGCTCTGATTCGAACTGGCAACCTAATTCGTCCCCGATCGCTAACTTGCTTAGCTTTTGACGAGCTCGACCCAGCCGGAGCCCTAGCGCCAGAAGAAGAGAGGGACAATTTTGCAAGGTAAATCTCATCGGAAATTCCTAGGTTCTTTTACATGCTACAATCGACATGAGTACGAGACATCACAGGGCCCTTCTCTTCCCGAAAAGGCCAGGGGCGGCTGAGGCTGGGCTCGAACCCAGAACTTCTGGTACATGAGACGGTCACGCTAACCAACAGGCCACCTTTTCCCACGATCACTGACATGAGCTTTAATAACTACACCCAGTCCTCCACTGGCATAAATATGACTCATAGCTGTGACCAGGGGCTCCATTATACCGAGAGTACTAGCGGCCATAGGCAATGGAGAAGGAACCGACGAAACGTTAAGTGCATGAACGTGGCTTACTGCACTACATTATTTCTAGTATACGATTTTCGCTGTTTGGCTTGTTTTACTCTTTCCTTTATATAGAGCAGTGACACGACGTAGTATTATTATATATAACTCTATGCTGGAGCCTTAATGGGTTAGCTGCAAGGGGCACTTCAGAGAGAAACAGAAGGGCGTCATACTATGCAGAGTGATTTCTTAGACCTAACACGCGCGATTTTTGTTGTTGGAGAAAACAACGTTATTTTAAGCCTAAGAAATCCGCTCTTCCGTTGTTTTTCCCTCCATTTTTATGTAGTGCTCTTTGTAGTTATGCCCTCCAAAATCCATACTGGTGCCAATCTGGTGCCAATACGGCGGCAAATGTCACTGCTCTATTGCTTATGGAGCAAGATCAAAATTTGTGTTCGAAAGTTAAAATTATGTGTTATTTTATGCTGTTGCGGCGTTAATGCTGGTCACAGGTAATTTTAACTGGATATCAATCCTGGACCCACAAAATAATTACAAGGAGCGTTACTTTGCTGCAAACGATGTAGTCCGTACATTGCGGCCCCCACACGGGGGGGGGGGGGGGGGGGGGGGGGGGGTTTGTGGGGGGGGCGCCCCCCCCCCCCCCCCATGTTCGGTGGTCTCGCCTCCTGGCGCCACCCCTCCCCCCATCAGCTGAAAATCGCAAAGAAAATTCTGGTTTTATTAAGAAAATTACGTTAGTTTCTTTCAAAGCGACAGTTGTGAGTCTTCAGGTTAGGTCCCGGTCAAAAACTGACTGCCCGACTCCGTTCTTGACACCCTATATAGTGTCCGCGGCCTGTCTTTAGTCCTGCAGGTATTTATGAGCGGCTACGTCTTCCTGGAAGGGGCGGCATTAGTCGGCGGCCGCCATTGTTTTTGTAACCATCTTGGATATCAACAAGGCACTCTGCTACCAAAAACATACGATTGATTATCTGTGACGTTCTGGAGCGAACTCAATATAGGCCGCGGACACTTTAGCAAACATAGCCTAGCTGTGAGAGTTGCATAATCAGAAACTTTTTTTCATTGGATTTAAAACATTCCCGGCCCAAAAAAATGAGGTTGGAAACAGTTAGAACGTTAGAAAGCGAATTTAATTTAGTTTCATTTTTGGGGGGGTTGGGAGGGGGAACTGGGAATGTAGAATTTTTTGGGTCGCCTTTCTGACTTAGATTGCCTCCCCAATGCCACCACATCCCCCTCCCCCCTGTAAAGTGATTCCAGGGTCGTCCCTGTCTAAAAATGACCTCACGCAATTTAGAGACACGAAAATCTTAGACATACATATAGCCCCCCTCCCCAGCAAAAACATCTTAGCCTTAATAGCACTTAGCAGCCTCAGGGCAAAAAATAAGGAGTACGAAATTGACCTCAATCAAAGTGTTTGAAAAATGGGCCTCTGTCGGCACGGAAAACTACAAATAGCTAAAAATTATTCCTAGACCGCCTCTGGTTATAGGCGTTAAGTTTCAAAGAAATTCATTTAAAATCAACAAGCAGACATGCAGACAGTTCACACTCTTAAGTGGGTACTTAGTTGGCGCATGTGGTCGTCCCCATTTTATTGCAACTCATATTGCAGTCTGTTCAACCATTTACATCTTTAACAATTTTATCACGACTAACCAGTCTGTCTGGGTTACGGTAGCAGTATGCCTAAGGCAATAGACGACGAGGTCATTAGTTTTTTTTTTATCGACATGCACTTCATGTTACACGCTCGGTCTAGTTTAGTTAAAAGAACATACCTTCTACCTACTTTCGAGCATCCTGCGCTTGTATAGCTTCTGCAACATTTACATACGTTTGAGTGAATGTAGAATGACCGTTTCGTACGAGCGAGAAAAAAAAACAGGAAATAAAAGCGTGTGCAACATTTGCATATATTTGACGTAATGTTACACGAAAATCAACATGGAGGCAAATATATTTAAGGGCTCAAACTCGCTATGACTGGAACTTAACAGACGAAGGAGAAAGACATCCAGAAAAAAAAAGGAGGAGGAAAAACTAGGGATTTGAACCCTCCGATCATCAAGGGGGATCCAGATAATGTCGCGAAAATATAGACCCAATAGCCATAGACCCCAGTCGGCACCGACTGGTACAGACTTTACCAAGGTCCCCTTTTCAGCCATTGACCAGATTAGCTTTCAACTATAGGTTGATCTCTTCCCCTTTTCGGCCACGATGACCCGTTTAAAAGTTGAAACTGCACTCAAATCGCATTTATTCTCAAACTTAAAATTCGCTACCTGTCTAAAAATCCGACAGACACCAGTATTCGTAATTATAATGCCTTCGTTCGAAGCAGAGATTGCAGCTTACTAAAGAAACGTTGCAGGTTGAATTCTTATTTTCGTCAACAGAGAGTGTCGGTTTGTCCCCGCATGTCTGTAGTATAATGGCGACGAGTTATTACCACACCAGACGCCTTGTGCGTTGCTTGCCAGCGTTTGTAGGGGCATCAACCTCCTCGTGCCACACCCGCCCGCACTATCCGCCAACCCATAACACCATTAAAGGGGACGGTACAACAGTTTTCTTTTTTTTTTTAAATCGAAATCTTGCTGATTTAAATGTTGATAGTTGTGTGTACGCCAAGATTAGGGTAGGTTGTAGGACAGTTTGGGCCTTGAGGAACCGCTTGTCGAAACATTCTAGGAAGACAATTCATGTAGTCCAGCCATTCATAACTAGAGGGCACTTGGAATTTTACTTGCGTTCAGGGACGACAGAATCACTTTACTGGGGAGGCGGCAGTGAGCTAGCAATTTTAGCCTGGGAACCCAAAAATAGTAAAATTAACACTCTTGCAATTCTCTTTCTCACACCCAACGTTCTCAACTGTTTTCTGCACCATTTTTTGGATAGTATTTTTAACCTATAACCGCCTGAAAAAACGTTCAGACCCATTTTTTAGAGTCTATGGGTCGGTTCTCGGATTCGAACGGGCATTCTCTTGGTTTGGAGCCGACGACGCTGACCACTAGGCTGTGATTGCTCGCTTTGCTCGAGGTCCCCGGGGCCCCCTCACAAAGCTCGCGCTGAGACTTAGTTTTTCGCTGTTATACGTTGAAGGCGTACGTTCGTATCTAGGCGGCTACGGGTTAAATTCATGTGAAAGAAAGTTGATTTCACAACTCTCACAGTATAACAACTACGTACTATTGATGTGGCCTCCCGTCGCTGTGAAAGAAACTAATGTAGTTTTCCTAATACGTAACCAGAATTTTCTTCGTTTACACGTTTAATTTTGATCTGATGGTGGGGGGGGGGGGTATTTAAGGGGGCAAGCGCCCCCTACCCCCACCCTCCCCCCTTAGCGTCGTCCCAGCTTATTCTTTTTTTTGTTTGTAACCCCGTTCCCTAACCGCACGTAAAAATTACTTCGTAGACTTGGCTTGTAGTTTTGCCTTGCCTAGGTACCCAAACACTGCCCCGGAAATACTTGCTAACGCAAATTGTTTTTCTAAATCGGCCTAACTACATCAGTAGCGCCACACCGTAGAGTGCCAAAGAAACTACTTTGGAAGTTTTTACGCCCTCCCAGCCGAAGCCATTGGGTCAGGAGGAGACAGGGACAATTTAACTAGGTAATTCCAATAGAGAATTCCTAGGCTCTTTTAAGTGTTCTGTTGGCCTAAGCACAATCCACAACACATAAGACATAAGCACAAAGCCCTTTTCTTCCCCGAAATCCCCAGGGTGGTGGAGCAGGTTCGATCCCGGGACCTCTGGCAAATGAGACAATCCATAACAAATCTCGGCAATGGTTTACATCAACAAAGAAATATTCAAAATAAAAGTAAAAGAAATACCATGGGAATTATTCATGCCTTTGATTGAGAAACATCCGTTCTGTTATTTCAAATATTAAAACCAAAAACTCTGCCCTTTGATGACTTCCAGGTGAAGCATCTTAAAAAAAGGAAATTCAATTCTGCCATTCTGGTTTCTAAACTCGTAAATAAAATTATTGAAACTGAAACATGGCCTGAACGATTAAAATTTCAAATACTAGACTTATTTGTACGAAGGGCTGTAGTGAACAACTATACCGACCGATATCCCTGCTGCCAGCAAGAAGAAGATTGTGGAGAAATTCCTTGAGATTCTTTGAAATTCTTTGAGATTCTGAAATTTCCTTGACAAAAATTCTTTTCTCTCAAACAGACAGTTTGGATTTAGAAGTAATAGAAGCACTACTGATGCCCTAAAAGCAATAAATGACATTGTTTCTGAAGCACTGAACGATGGCATACGTGGTGATGCTATTCTGATAGACACACAGAAAGCATTCGATACTACTGACCATGGCATCTTATTTAATAAATGCAAAAGCTTAGGACTTCGTGGTAAAATCCTCAGTATTCTTGCAAGCTACATGGGCAATCGTCAAGTCTGCACCAGAATTAACAACGAAAATGTATCTTTTTTAAAGGTTGAACACAAGGTTCAGTCCTTGGTCCCCTACTCTTTATAATCTAATCATTACTGTCTTCACCATAGAAAACAGTGATGATTGTTACTGGAGTTTAGGCTCGAAATTCAATGCATTTTGCACTTTAGCGTTGATTTACAGCCCGAAGAAAACAATTCCTGCCGCATTGTAAACGAGAGGACTGACTTCTAAACGACAACATTCGATGGTTTGTTTACGTTTTGATAGACCTAAAATTGCCGCCATGGTGGAATCTAAATTCTCTTTGCGAAAAGTGATGATTTCCACCCTTGCTTGACCAATGCTAGAAGTTGTTCTTTGTGCGATATTTGAAACAGTTCTGGAAATATTGATAAATGATGACATATTGAATCACGTTGTCGTTTGTGTTTTTTCTTGTTGTTGTTTACTGTATGTTTAACAGCTTACGTATCGCCGTATTCCCTGGCAACTTACAGAGATGCGTAAGACTCGTAAAAGGTCTGATTCGGGCTCAAGCTTGACTCGACCCAGTGTGCAAAAACTGAAATGTTTTTCATATGAAGCGTTTTTCGTTAAGGACCGGTCATTATTTATGGCCGGGGCGGGGCGGAGGAAATAAAATTGTGACCACCAAATTTTCGATAATCGCCTCCCCCCCCCCCGCCGGAACCTGAAAAAACGCCCCCCCCCCCCACCCAAGGTCCAAAAATAATATGACCCCCACCCCCAAAAAAAGATGTTCTTTTCGTATACCCATTGAGACTGTCTGCAGGTGATTTCCTGGAGCCAAGTTAGTGCTGTAGCCAAACTAAGTAAGTAGCTCTCCACACCAATAGTTACCATGATCAGTTGGAAGGAAAAGTGTCTCGTTTTTAACAAAAAGACTTGTTGGATTAAAAATATTCCTTACACCCATCTCTTGTCGAAGTTCATACAAGTATAATGAACACACTGTTTGCATATCTGTAACATACTCAGCACCTGAAAGATCGAAGAAGCAAAGACACCAGGAGCCAAGGCTTTTCTACAAGTTCTTTTGTAAAATCTATACTTGCAGAAATGGTACTAATAGCTTCAAAACTTAGTAACACTTAGATCATGGAGGGTCTGGGGGCTTGCCCCTCCCTCCCAGAAGTTGAGGCGTTTTTAGAAATTCTGACTGTTGAAAGTGCCATTTATGAGGCCCAAAAATGACTTTTTCTTTAAGTTGGTCATTGTGTTTTAACCCCCCTCTCGACGGGACCTGAAATATTTATGACCCCCCCCCCACGAGAGGGTCCAAAAATGTCATGACCCAGTCCGCGGAGTTACCCAGCCCCCCCCCCCCCCCCGGGGCGATAAATAATTGCCGGTCCCTAAGAAGCGTTTTTAGGTAAAAAGCGTGTTTAGGTAAATAACCTGATGTAAATAACGGTGTAACTTTGGAAGTTTTCAACTTTAGTGCTAAAAAAAAGTTGCAAAATTCGAAGCACACAATAGAATCCAGACTCGAATCACTGGACAGATATCCCACTCGAAACTAATTTATTGGGTTCGCACAACCCTACTTACCATTACTGATGAGTTACCAAGTCGGCCACGTATGGCCTTGCGCCATATCCCCCCCCCCCCCATCCCAACCAACCACCATTGCCTGAATTCGGTAAGACTTCGTGAGGGATGCAGAAATTTACTGCTTGTAGAAGAAAAAAGTTATCCATTACTGTAGTACCCTTTCCTGACGAAAAGTACATTTAAACACTACTTCTAGAATGAGTTAAGTGTATTTAATATTTAAAAAAATATATATATATAAAAAACTATAGGCCTGGCTGTCTTCTTCTCGAAAACGGCCGTATTTTGGATTTTGGGCTCGTCAATCATTCTACGTGTTAACCCAAAAATGTGGTTAAAAATTCCTGATTATCAGACTGTATCTCTACTCGAAGAGAGCAGTAGGGCAGTGGCCCCTGAGGTTGGTGGCTCGTGGTATTGCCCACTCGTCAGCGACTCGCCTTTGCATTCTCGCATCTAGAAGCTAGAAATTATCTGAAATTCCAACATGGCGGTGGTTTTAGCTGTGCCACCTCGAAACGAAACGAGTCACAATTGACTTTAGAAGCGATTGAGAAAATTCTTTCGTCAGGAGGAATTCTGTATCTTACTGTCACGAATTATAAGACTGCAAGCATTTGCTCAAACGATGTCGAGGAAGCGTTGTTACCATGGCAACGACACCTTTGCCAGCGCGATTAAATTTCAGCTGCGAGAATGCAAAGGCGAGTCGTTGCGTAAACGCGCCCTTACGGTATATAAATCACGATAGACTAGCAAATCGCTTTCAGCGAGCGAGGTCCGAAAGCAAAAACTCTCCCTAAACGGGTTCGTATACAACAAATTATTCTGTCGTGTT
>JAHWFP010269527.1:351-11431 GCA_023313725.1 Lithobius niger
CATGACTCGTGTGTTATTTGGAATGAAATCAAGCCCGTTCCTGTTGGCAGCCGCCATACGTTTTCATGTCCAGTCTCATCCGGACTCCAATGAGGAAATTAGAAGACTGATTGATCAGAATACATATGTCGACGATTTTCTAGCCGGAAGTAGCACTTCTGAGCGTTCATTAGCAATCTCGAGAGAAGCTAACTCCTTGATGGAAAAGGGAGGAATGTTGCTGAAAAAATGGGCCACTAATGATGAGAAATTGCGTCAACAATGGCAGGAGGATGGTGTCGTATCTTTAGAGGATCCAATAGAACTACTTAAAGTTCTTGGACTTATGTGGGACCCAATAACAGATGTATTGTTTCTGAAAACTTCTTCTGTACTCAAAGCAACTGAACACAGCGGAGCATCGAAGCGTGCCATATTAGAAATTCTCGCACGAGTGTTTGATCCTTTGGGTTTCGTTTCCCCCAAGACAGTCACTATCAAGATTCTCCTGCAAGACTTATGGCGGTTGAAAATCAAGTGGGATGAAGAGATAACTCCTCCCTTGCTGACTTCTTGGGTACAGTGGAAAGAAGACTTGAAAAATTTAGAACAAGTACGAATTCCAAGGTGGTATGGTACACTTGACAATTCTGAAGATTTACAACTTCATTTATTTTGTGATGCTTCACCGAAAGCATATGGAGCTGTGGCCTATTTGCGTGTGCATCAAGAAGATGGTAACTTTTCTGTGAAAATAATCACGTCCAAGTCAAGAGTGGCGCCCCTAGAGTTAATGAGCATCCCTCGTCTGGAGTTATTAGCTTGCTTGGTTGGAGTTCGTCTGTCATTCCACATTAAGAAAGCTTGGAACAAACCGGATGTCTCAACCTGGATATGGTCCGACTCTAGAGTAGCTTTAGAATGGATTAAAGGAACACCCTCTCGATGGAAGCTGTTTGTTGCCAGAAGAGTCCAAGAAATTCAGGAACTGTCAAGTCTTAAAAGTTGGCATTATTGTTCCAGCAAAGCTAATCCTGCAGATTTAATTTCAAGAGGACAATCTTTGGAGAAATTAAACAAGAATGTTGTATGGTGGTACGGGCCTGAATGGTTATCCTTGAAGATGGAAGAATGGCCACAATTTCCAGATAATAGAAATGAAGATGAGGTCAACAATTTACTTCACACTGAAGAAGCACCAATTGTCGTCAATGTTTCAATAGCATGCCATTCCATAATGGATTATGGACGGTTTGGAACGTGGGCCAAACTTATTCGTGTTACTTGTTGGGTCTTCCGTTTCGTGAACAATGTAAGAAAGTCGAGCGCTTTGTTTCAAGAATTCTTATCATCAAAGGAAATTCAAGCTGCTGAAACATATTGGTTTCTAGTTATTCAGAAAGAATCCTTCATTGAAGAGCATCGTAATCTTTACGAGGGAAGGAACATTGACTCAAAGTCCAAACTTTTGCAGTTCAATCCCTACTTAGACTCGGACAATTTAATACGAATTGGTGGACGTTTGCGTTTTGCACAATTAAATGAAGCCCAGGCTCACCCGATTCTCTTACCTTCTCACAAACTGGTGGATCTTTTCATTCGTGACAGACACGTTCGTACATTGCATGGTGGGGTGCAAGAAACTTTAATTAAAGTTCGAAATACGGCATGGATACTTCGTGGCCGTCAGTCTGTACGGAGAGCCATTCATGGATGTCTGTCTTGTAGAAAATGGAATGCTAAACCTCCGTCTGTGATAGAAGCTCCTCTGCCTGCAGCGAGGGTTCAACAATCCTTACCGTTTCAGGTATCTGGATTGGATTTTGCAGGTCCTGTGTGGATTAAAGGTTTTCAAGAAAACGTTAAAGGTTACATATGTTTGTTCACTTGTGCGGTCACAAGAGCGATTCATTTAGAACTTGTATCGTCACAAGGGATTAAGCCATTCTTGTTAGCCTTCAGAAGATTCATTGCAAGACGAGGAATCTGCAAGATTATCTATAGCGATAATGCGAAAACATTTCAACAAGCAGATCGGATTCTTAGGGAAGCATGGGAAATATTATCAAAATCTGATGTTCAGAATCAAGCTGCACGTGAAGGAATCGAATGGAGGTTCATAGCTCCTCAAGCTGCGTGGTGGGGAGGATTCTATGAGCGGATGGTGGGATCGGTGAAAAGA
This sequence comes from Lithobius niger, assembly GCA_023313725.1. Taxonomy (NCBI): domain Eukaryota; kingdom Metazoa; phylum Arthropoda; class Chilopoda; order Lithobiomorpha; family Lithobiidae; genus Lithobius; species Lithobius niger. The sequence goes on from JAHWFP010269527.1 coordinate 2,513, forward strand.
CACTTGAGGAGAACTTTAGGAAACGCTTTACTTGATTCCGAAGAGTTCAGGACACTATTGACGGAGGTGGAAGCAGTAATAAACAACAGACCTTTGGTGAACATGTCAGAAGATTCTCAAGATTCAGAATACATTACTCCGTCTCATTTCTTGATAGGAAGAATTGGAAGTAATTTATCTGATCTTCTCCCAAGCATCTTAGCTGTACCCACTAAAGATTCTCTTCTACGAAGATGGAAATTTAGAAGACGTCTGATGGACAGTTTCTGGCGAAAATGGAGTCAAGAATATCTTCTCCAATTAAGATCAGCTCATTCTCTGAACGTTCCTGGAAATGAAGTTCCATTAAAAATTGATGACGTTGTGTTAGTAAAGGATGAACGTCTTCCTCGAGGGCAGTGGAAAATGGCTCGAATTTCTGAGGTCACCGAAGGAAGAGATGGCAAGGTGCGGTCAGTTATGCTTCAAACTGGCAATGGTAACTTCATAAGAAGAGCTGTTCAGCGAGTCTGCCCTTTGGAGATAGTTTAGGGTGCTGGATACACACATTGGTTTGTTAGTTGCTACTTAAGTCTTAGAAAGTAGTCTTCTAAACTAATCAAACACTTAAACACACTTCACCTCAATGAAGAACATTCTTGTAGGTACAAGTTACAAGCTTGAGTTAGCTTTCATAGACACTTATTTTCAAGGAAGCACATTTATTAGTTGTCTTCGCTCATTACCTTTTAAACCCCTTCAAAATTCTTCGGATCTGTCAAGCACCGTCCTATGCAGTTGAGGTTCGGGCTCGGCAGGCAACGTTTCGTCCTCTCCGGTGGAGTCCGGTGGCTGAAAGGCGTGGAGCACCCGCGGACGCCTTAAGCTGGTGAAGGGCTATGCTTCACAGTGCCTTTCTACCAGTCTAAATTGAAGGGGTTTCTGGCATCGCTTCTGCATGTCATTTCAAAGCCTGGTGAAGTCTTGGCCGGGCTGCAATTCCAAGCACTCCCAAACATCAGATTATTTTCCTTACCATCATTCAAGAAGTTGGATTCTAGAATCAAGGTGAAGATTCTTTAAGATGTTCGAAGTTCCCTTCGTCTTGACCTGAAGATTCTCTGCGCATTAGCAAGATTCACAAGAATCGGTGAAGATCTTCGGTTGGGGCGGAATATGTTGTGAATCTTGCAGTTACCCTTTTGTTTAGTATGTCGGATTTGCTAATTAAGATGTACTTGACGCCATTGTAGAGGAGAGGAGTTCAATTTGTTGCATGTAAATTGCATGATAGCGTGCATCTGGATATTTTATAGTGTTTTTCTTATTGTTGGTATTATTCATGTAATCTTGGCCTCGTGCTCTCATGTAAAAGATCAAATGACTGTAAACCAATCGCCTTCACTTTAGGCTCGAGGCACGTGCTCTGTCACGCTTGCGCCCTTGGTTTTGGGGCTTTTTTTCTTGTGCTTCGTTCATAATAAATGACTCAGTCTGGACTCAGCAGCTGAATTGACAACAGCTCCTTCTCTGCCTCCTTAATCATGTTCGAATACTTTGGAACCTTCTAAGCCTTTTCTTTAGGCTTAAGGCCCTTTAGGCCTTTTCTCTTCTTGAATTTAGAACACGACTTCTTAAGCCTTTTAGTCATGTTCTGAGTTAAATTCAGTTCATCCTATGGTAACTATGATAAGTTAAGCAACACTTCTAGTCTTTAAGTCTTTCTTAAGTTAGTTTAAACCTAAACTAACCCATTTCAGGTAATTTAGGAACCCAGAGGGATTGCTTTGGCCTAAAAAACCCCGTGGTGGATATCTGTTACAAGGTATTCATTGGAAGGCATCCCTCAGGGAATGGCGGTCTCGAGGAGTGGTAAAGAGGTTCCGTCAGGGACTAATGCGCGATAGATTGGTATAAGCAAATTCATTCGCATCGACCCTTATTTACCAACTTCGTTAGGGCCACCCACTTTGGTTTGAGGCTTTCCCCTGAGCTATTTCCGCAAAACCCCTAGCATGCAGGCTGCTGCAGCTTTGTTCTTCAAGTATATACTTCACTTCTTGTTGTTCTACATCGTAGTACGTAGCTTACAAGTCGAAAACAGATGGCAACCAAGATTTAGAGCCAGTCGTTCAATTCTCGGCTAATCTCTTTTATAATACCGGGGGGGGGGGGGGGGGCGCTGTCTCTTTCTGCCACATCCCCACCCCACACTCGTTTCTCGCGCACAAACCTTTCTGCCTCAACGACCAACTAGTTAAGTTTGTTCCGCCTTGTTGCATTTAATGTACTTGTTTGGCTATATAGCAGCAGCAGCCTCGGGGCTCGGCCTAGGAGCAAGCATGATACGATAGCCACGAACGATTTCGACCCGAGTATCGCGCTGAGACTGATGTGCTATCATTTCATCCGGACAATACAACGTGTTTTTTTTCTTGCTCTTTCCACTCTTTTTTTTTTTTTTTTTTTTTTTTTTTTTTATATAAATGACATAAAATTCCGTGACGTGGTCGGTCCACATGGACGCCCATATAATTATTTGCGCCCCATGTTCCGGATATGATACGACGCTGACGCTCTACGGTATGAGCTTTTTGTGTGGCAGTACCTCTGATTTACAATAACGATTCCTGTCGCGACAACAACAGCGTTTTGACGTCGTGTGGATTCTTAAGAGCGCTCCAGCTCAAAGATATTGTAGTAAAGGGCCAGATTGGATTGGGGAAGGGAGGGAGAGCGTGAGTTGCGACGGGGTCGGAAATACGGCTTGAAGCCGTAAACTCGAATATGGCTTTGCGTACTGGCGGGGTGGGGTGGGGAAGCGTTCGAAAAAAGTTGCCCCAACCCCTCAGACCCTCCTTTCTCGCGCTTCGCGATGGTCAAAACTGTTAAGCGCCACTTTAAAGCAGAGGCGCATATTTCATCAAGAGTGTCTCACGCTCGAAACTTTCAGGAGGGATGTCCTCCCGTCAGATCGAAAACCCATTAGATTGAAATGATCGAACATCCCATGGGATTAAAATAATATCAGATAGAAAATGTGTACTTCCCGTCAGATAGAATTTTTTCCCCCAACAGATAGATTTTTTTTCCCCCCTCCGGGGGGGGGGGGAACGGAAAAAAAAAGGATACCTAACCAGTACATAGCGTTCATAAATTTGGGTATATAGTAGTGTTTTTTTTTTTGCTCGTTTGTTTTTTCTGTCCGGGGCTACTCGTATGTTTTAATGAGCTACGAGTTCCTGGCGATCACCTTCATTTTCAATACGAAAAGAAAAAGGTATTGCCGTACAGACTTATTTCTTAACGACCTTCCATGCAAACAATTATTTGCACAAATCTCTTTGATACCTGGATAGGACAATCCATCACTGTCACAACACATCTATCTTACTGTCACTCGCCAAGAAATGTCATCGAATTACAGGGGGGAAATTTTTATAAAGACAAGGAGAGAGTCCAACAAACCAGCTAGAGAGGTTGGGGGAGCGCTGTTAGCTCCGCCCCAGCGAAGTCCGGGGCAGAGCCCTGTAAGCTGTAAGCCCTGTATTTAACATGTAGGAGTTATAAAAATGGGTTTACTAGTAGGCTTCGTTCCGAAATTGATGCCACCGTGATTTCACGTCTCCAACTGCTAATCCTCTCGTTAGCAGTCGTGGTCAAGTGGCGAACCCTCTTCCCACTTCTTGCTGACATAATACTTGAACGCACCTTTAGCAAGACAAAAATCCGTTTATATATTAAAAAAAAAAAATCCCAATAGGTAGATAATAAATCCCATTAGATAGGAAAAATTCCCATTAAAAACAAATTTCCCCGCCAGATCGAAAATTTTCTGTCTGACGGGCTGTGCGATACATTTTATCTGTTGGGTTTTCGATCTGACGGGCCTAAACCTCAGGAAGGTCTGATTGGTTCATCCTGGGAAGGACAGGGTAAATTCTCATACTTTGTTATTTAAAAAGATATAAAACTAGGCGAATGTATGGGGGACAAAATACCAAAATACACACGACTACCAACTACCCCAAATGAAACTAACGCCACACACCAAAAGAGAAAAGAAAAAAAAATAACCAAGGATTTGTTCTGCGTGAAGTTAACGTGCAAATGATAGTCCTTAGCATTATTGGGTCTGCAGCCAGAAAAAAATGCAAGGAGAGAGTCCAACAAACCAGCTAGAGAGGTTGGGGGAGCTGGGGGAGCGCTGTTAGCTCCGCCCCAGCGAAGTCCGGGGCAGAGCCCTGTAAGCTGAAGCACTTTACGGTATACATCAATGCGGCGTATCCGTCTTTTGACACGTTTGCAAAAATGCATGATTATTTTATATTTTCGCTGTTACTAATAAAATAATCTTTTAATGCAAATAATTGTGTATATGGGGGGGGGGGGGGGAAGTAGGGGGGGCGGAGGGTGGGGGGATTGCCTCCTTTCAAATCTGGCCTTGGTTCCAGTCTGTGACAGATTGCAAAATGAACCTAGCTTGCACGGAATTTGAAAATTTGAAAAAAAAAATAATGATTGCTCAGTAGGTAAATGCTTTGGAATGGAGATCTAGGAGGCACCTAACACTAAATCGAGTTGAAGCTCGAATCTCATTGCTTAAGTCCAATCACAAGATAATGGGGCGAGCTAATTACGCGAATCGGCACAATCCCGGATCCAACTACTATTATCACAATTTAAGAGGGAGAAAAAGCTCCGCACCGTTGTGGCCTTCCCTGCAATGCCAAGCATCAAAAGTTGTTTTTCATTCCTCTCGTTCGAACATTCGTCTAACTCTTCAAACAAAAGCTCTTTGGTGTCTAACACAACAAGCACAATCCCCAACTCGCACCGCAATCTTTGTGAGGAGGTTTGGACCCCGAGCAAAGCGAGCAAGCACATCCCAGTGGTTAGCATCGCCGTATCCAAACCAAGAGAATGCCGCTACGAATACGAGAACTGACCCAAGCTTAAAAAATCGTGGAAGTCGCAGGAGCACTGCCGATGTGAAAAAATGTGAACAAATGCGAAAAATACGAGTGGTTGGGTGAAAAAAGGCAAAACCCCCAAACTCAAGTAAAAACTCAAGATGAAAGCAGCAAATGCTTACAGAAACAAAAGGCTAAAATTGTGTTATGAGTATGTGAAACTTGAGCCGAATATGATTTTTGAATTCGTGATTTTAATCTTGTCATAAGTACGTTGTTAATAAAAACAAGAGCAGAACAGTTACGTGGGTTTAACATTATTTTCATTATAAAGTTTACATCCTTATTATAAAAAAAATAAAAACTGAAATCATAGCGGAATTACAAGTAAAGATCACTAGTAAAGAAAAATTTTGATTGAAGAATTGTGAAACAGTGAAAAGGAAGAAATAGTGAAGCCAAAAAAATCAGGTATGCGAAAAATGTGGAAAAAAATGGAGAGTAGCCGTGCAAAAAATTCGAAAAAAATTTGATGTAGGAATGTGAAAAATTAATTTGAAAAAGGAAGGTAACCGGGCACCATACCTGAAATTAGTTAAAGCATTATAAACAATATATTTATTTAATGCATTTATTATGGAAGCAACATATCACACACGAGCTTCTTTTCTTTTCAATATCCGAATTTTTTTTTAATGATATAAATGTGCCTGAATAAAAAAGTTACTTTAGTGGTTTACACTTTGACATAGACAATGAGCATTTACAAAAAAAAAAAAAAAGGCAAGAGACTCAAACAATTGCCATTTTACATAGGCGACTTTTTCAGTTTCAAGGTAAACTTGTATAAAACTGAAATGCTCGAGTAGCCATTTCAACTAACTCATGTGCTGAGGTTGGTTTGGCTGCGCTGTGAAAGTTCGGTATAGTCTCTCTTTTCAATACATAGAAACCTTTTTTCTATTGACAATTGACCAAACTAAGACCTTTTTTTTTCGTTAAAACCTCAATTTTCAATGAAGAAATATTAAGGGAAAAAAATGGATAGCCTCATGCAGTGCCTCAGCTAGTTTTCTCCAAGGAGGGGATGCAAGTGCAAAATGTTGGGCCCCTCCTCAACAAATAAACAAATTTAGGGGCAAATTACTCCCAACCCCAACCAAAATGTAGTAAATTTTGTCTTATTCGGGCCTGCAACTGGTGAAGTTTGGGCCCCTGCCTTCTGGAACCGGGTTCTTTGCACTCTTTAAACCACCCCCAATTGGCACTGGCCTCACACAATGCACAAATTAGATTTGCGATGCGTGAATGTTTAGTTAAACGATGAAACGGGAGACGTAAATAAGTTTGCATCCGTATTTATTTATTTGCAGGTTTAGTTCTCAATTTCAAGAAAGAGGAACACTATTACTTGTATAAAAATGTACTCGAATAAATATGTATTACCAAAAACGCTACCAAATATGTATTATTGAATATATTTGGACGCACCATTTGGCAAGCGTTCACTATAGCCGTCAGTTTATCTGAATGCTCAGTTCATTAAAAAAAATTTTCATGACAGAGGAACGCTACCAAATATGTATACAACAGCATGATTGCACTGTCTTGTCTTTATCTCAATGTTCAGTTCATATAAACAAAAAATAATGCTCATGAAAACGTGTTGCTACCAAATATGTGTGCCATGGCGTGATTCCACTACATTGTCTTTATCTGAAAGTTTATTATATTTTGAAAAATATAATGTTCTTGGTAGAGAGATGTATGCAATACCATGATTCCACTACCTTGCCCTATTTTTTTCTTTTTTTACCAAATAGGTAAGCAATAGCATGACTCCACTGCCTTTTCTGTATTAAATACAAGGTACCCTAGTAAAGGGAAATGTAACAGCACAATAGTGAAAATCAAACCCTAAAAGTCGTACACTAATCCTTTATTATAAACTTTTGTTTCAGTGAGATGACGTCACTTAAAGGTGTCTATTCACCGAATGGTAGGTTGCAGCATCTAGTTCCGTCTACCAATATTTAGTTCTATGTAGCACTTGATTTCAACAGCGAAGGAATGCGCAAAGAAATTTTATTTTTACATAACAAACTATCCACATGCCACCTTAATTATTGCAATGTAAAGTTGGTGCGCCCACGTGCACCATGGAACTAGAGGTCAATCAATGTTAACGATATCACTGTCTGGCACCAATCTAGCGGTTCAAAATATGTGTTTCAGGGCCTGTTTACGCAACGACTCGCCTTTGCATTCTCGCAGCTAGAAGCTAGAAATCGTCTGAAATTCCAACATGTCGGCGGTATTAGCTATGTCGACTCGCAATAAAAACGCTGAATAATGAGCGTTCAGAAGCGACTGTGAAAATTTCGACAGGAGGAATTCTTTATCTTATTGTCACGGATAAAAAGATTGTAAGCATTTATTCAAACGACGTCGAATTTAGCTAATCCAGATAACGCTGTTACCATGGCAACGACAATTTCGTCATTGCGACTAAATTCTAGCTGCGAGAATACAAAGGCGAGTCCTTGCGTAAACCCGCCTTCAGAATGGTCGATATATACAAAAAAGCTCCCGTGATGTCGTTAGGCTTAACTTTATCGCTTGCTTCCTGGTGCACGTGGACACACCAACTTTGCACTCAACTATTAGAAGGCACGTGGCTTGTTTGTTGTGTAAAAAGAAATTCATTTGTGTGTTCCTTCGCTTGTTGAAAGTAAGGGCTGGAAAGACCTAGACAATGGTAAATGGCTATAGATGCTGCAGCCTGTCAATTGGTGGCAATCCCCCTTTAAAGGATTCGAAGCCACGAATGCCGGATCACTGCATAGACACCCCTCTCCCCAAGGCCATCTTTGTTGTTGTACTATTACGTTTCGTTGGTAAGGTGGCCTGACGGTTAGCATTACCCAGGTCCCAGGTTCGAGTCCGACCTTTGGCATTTTCGGGAAGAGAAGGGCCCTGTGATGTCTCGTGCTCATGTCGATTGTGGCATATAAAAGAACCTAGAATTTCCGATGGGATTTACCTAGCAAAATTGTCAGTCTCACCTTCTGTCGCCATGGCTATACGGCTGGGAGCGCGTCAAAAGCTAAGCTATTGCTTTTTCTTTAATCTTGTATGAATTACAGCGAATTGTGGAGTATCTGTTAGGGCCTAAATTAAATATGAACTCCTGAATGTGAAATTTGTTAAGAGTATATTATGTTTGAATGAATTCTTCCCAATACCAATATTTAATTTAATTTAGTATAGGTTACAGCGTAAATACGAGACTACCAACTGCCCCACAAACGGGGACATTTTTGCTCTAGCTTCACCCTCTAATGCTCTTCAAAGTCGGTCTTATTCGTTTTCGTTTGTCAGACCCGAACCGTTTGATTGTGTCTCTCTTCCTTTCTTGCTAGTCTATTTGTTGGCTTGCACGCACGTCCAATACAAGTCTCTGGTAATTCCTTACATTTATCAAGGTTTCCTTTGCGGACCGGCAAACGACAATCCTGGGGATTGTGGAGCCATTTCTAATTCGTCCGAGGGTTGGTCAATTACAAGACGATTCAAACCTCGGTAGACGGGGGCCTGGATTGTTTTGTGGCCGACTTGATCTCGACCAGTGGGAGCCCAGTCCTCGGACCACTCTTCCCTAAGGTCCGGGCAAATTGTTTATTTCCTACACACGATCAGTTTACGGGCGGTCAAAGACGAGGGAGAGGAATTAGTGGAGTAAGTTGGTTTGCCACCGACCCACCGACTCTAATAGCCAAAGATGTCCGTCTTCTGTTGCCTAGCGCCATCTGGCCACGGGGAAAAGAGCGGCACCGTAGGGTGTTCTAAGCAAGACGTAGGCTACTGAAATACTATTTATTCAACAGACAGACATGTGTACGCATGGGGCCGCCCGTATATTACGTCACGCTTTTTGGTCTACTTTGAAACACTCACCCACCCCTTTGTTTACTAATGTCGCAAAATTTAAAACACCCCTCTAATAATTATGTCACATGTCTGCAAT
>JAHWFP010269527.1:14564-32418 GCA_023313725.1 Lithobius niger
ACCGAACATTTAGCGGACACATTTTCATTTCAGGCGGAGGAAATGAAAATGTGTCCACCAAATGTTCGATAATCCACCCCCCTTCCCTTCGAGTTACTACTAGTTGTAAAAAAAAACGTGCCTCGTTTTTAACGAAAAGACACGTTGGGTTTAAAATGTTCTGTAAAACACCGATGTTCCTTACCCCCATCTTGTATCTTGTTTCATACAATATATGATGGACAGATTGTTTGCTTGTATTCCCACAACCGTAACATAGTCAGCACCCGATAGACAGAAGAAGTCAAGAAACCAGGGGGCAAGGGTTTTCTACACAGTTTATTAAAAAATATATATATATATATATGTATATATATATATATTTTTTTTTTTTTATATATATTGTAGTATTGGTGCTGCGGTAATAGCTTCAAAAACTTGTACACTCACATCATGGGGGAAAGCTCAGGAGTTTTTAGAAATTTTGACTGCAGAAAGTGTCATTTTTGAGGTCCAAAAATATTTTTTTCTTCCAGTTTGGTGGTGTTTTTTGTAACCCCCCCCTCTCCCCCTCTTAACGAGACCTGAAAAATGTATAACCCCCAATTTCCTCCGACCTCTCTGCTCCTCCCGATGATAAATAATGACCGTTCCCTTAGCTAGGCTAGCTGGCATTGCTCGCTTTGCACTTTGTATGTAGCTACGGCTTGCCTGGCTTCGCCAAAGGTTCATTGGACTAGTTCTTAACCATACCAATTCTTGTTGAGAAACATTTCTACTATAGCTGAATCTTCCAGGATGAATTAATTCATCGGCCATCGTTCTCGCAATTGGATTCCCCCTAACCAAACAAAACCCTTGAGAAATAAAGTGAGAACAGGAAAAATTTGGCTCTTACACACCCACCGGAGCGGAATGCCAACTTCAGCCAACCTAAAGGCGGGTTGCCACCAAATGAAAGTTTGCAGCATCTAAACCATGCTCAATGGCTGTTTGCCGTGACGTCACCACGAGTTAGCCAATAACGAACGAGAACAAAGGCTGTTTGGCCGTCTGATTGGACTAGCCCAGTCACGTGACATGCACGTCACAGCAAACAGCCATGGCGTGTGGTATAGAGCTATTACATCCAGTGTCATCTAGTTCTCACTAGCGCTGCTCGCAGCGAGCAAAGGTGAATATACAAAGAAATATCTTTTAACATAATACTATACTATAAGGGCCGTCATCAGTTCAACTGTCCACATAAAGGAGCGGGCTCCGCTCTCTTTGCTGTTTGGCTAGTGTCAATCGGAACGGATCGGATTTGCCTTGTAATTTCTACACAATAAGAGACAGTTGATTGGGGTTTGGGCCATTGGAAAGGTGGTGGAAAAACCGTGAAAATGGTGTATTCAAACGTCCAAATCGGTCGACGAAAAGTGAAAATATCTTGAATTTGGTTCATTACCGCCTAACGCCGCCTGTTTATCACCAACAAATCAACCTTTTAACAATCGGATGCCTTGAACAATTAGAAACGGCTTCGCGTCTCGCTGTCGTTTTGACTTTGGCTCTTGCTATTGGTCCATTTTTTCACCCTGATGGTTCCTCAACCCCATGTCCGATTCCAGATTTTTCTTTTGATAAACCTTGTCCGGACTCCCGTGCTAGTGCATGCAAAATATGGTTTGGATAGTCTTTGTGGTTTTCACGTGATGCACTGTCTAAGATTACATTGGAGTGTCTTCATGGTGGAGCTACGCTCCAAACAAGCATTCTTAATTATTGAGTAAAAATTTGGTATTTCCTCGTGCACCTGTGGGAGCCAGCTGTTAACGCTATTACTGCCACTAGATGGTTCTATGGTAGATTCTTTATATTCTAGCATGGTGCCATCTAATGGCAGTAATATCGTTAACATTTATTGGTTCTTTGTAGGTGCACAAGGACGTACCACATTTTAACTCAACGTGCTTGTTTGTTATGTTAAAAGATATTTCTTTGCACATAATTCCTTTGCGTGCAGTGAACAAGTTCTTGAGAAACTACATACCGTAGCAGACAAAGCAGACAAAGCACCCGTAAATTTGAACAATTTTTGTTGGAAAGCATCAAATTTGGAGTCCAGTTGAGAATTAATGCTGGCAGAAATTTGAGCTCGCATTACAGCCATCTTGATATTTACTAACGGTGCAGGAGATTTTCACCCTTCGGTGCGAGCAAATAGGTGAGCAGCTCACACCACCTGTGCATTTTGTCACCTTGATTATTCCTCAACAACGTGTACGATTAAAAATTGTTTTGTTAAAACCACCTCTGGGTGTAACGCTATCAACACACAAAATGTGATGTTAATTGATGCATTGGTTATTTCGTCATGCGGATACAATGGTTGCAATAGAGTGGATTCTTAAACGGTGCTCAGCTCGACCTTCGGCCTCGCTTTGCCCAAAGAAATTCACTCAAACAAAAATGGGTTTATTTTCTTATTTTTTTTAGAAACTTTTTCCGTGTCCTAGCTGCTTTAATTCCAGAGGGAGAAATTAACAAACCCAACTAAAAACCCAACCCAGCTGAATAGCATGTTTGAAATTGCTTCGCCAGGTGTACCCCTTGCATCAACAAAATTGAGTGGTGACAGAAGTTTGATACATTACCAGTGGCAGTGGGACAGGCTATCGGTAAAAAATAAATTGGGACAACTCGGCTTGCGCTATTCATGGTTCATTGGTTTGAATTTCACTCGCCTATACGGCTGAACGGCTTGGCAAGTCGTGGTGCAAACCACCGTAATAATTAAACCCTAAATAAGTAACATAAAACAAAATTAGTCATTGGCAAAATAGGGAAAAGAATTGAAGTAGTTAGGGCCAAAAGATATGGTATAGCTTGCAATGAAGCTTGCATCACTTGGCAACCAAAGCTAGGATGGTTCTTAAGAACCGGTTAACAACGGGCATGAGACTTGGTTGTGGACACATTTGTTCAATTACAATGACCAGAACAGTCAAACAAAAGCATTGGATTTCGATGCTGGTAACAATGATGTCATTTAAGAGAGCCTTGGTTGAATAATACATTTGTCAAAACCAACTGGAACAAGGTGTAACGTCGTGCTGGCGTTCGCAAAGCCACTGCAACGAGCCGGTACTAATGACTTACATGACGCAGTGCCCTTGTCTGTCACAATCTGGATGGAGCAGCGGAGCCCTGAGGTAAATAGTCAAGCTGCGTCAACTTCGGTTGACACACCGCTAGTTCAGTGAATTTAACTCCGTCTGTCCAACTTTTATTTTTCACAAAGTCGTAAGGCATCACAATTCTCTCAAGTTCATTATGTAGTTTGTACACCATGGTTTAAGCACGGTGGCCACCAGTCAATCGTTGACAGACGTTCCTACACAATTTTTAGGCTTACAAGAAATTGTAAGTCTAGTGAAGTCAGACCTGTGGCATTGCCCTATCTCTTAAGTAAAGGATGTCGTGTCCTGCGTACCAACATCACACAATAGCGTATACATTCTGACCGCGAGTTTTAGCAGCAAATCTGACCCGTTTAACAATCCCGTCATTCCGAAGCATAAGAATGAACTTAAAAAAAAATTGTTCCGATAATGGTTAAAAAATAATACTTTTTGTTATGAAGAGCTGTTGTTGTTGTTGTTGTTGTTGTTGTTGTTGTTGTTGTTGTTGTTGGAAGAGTGACATGAACGCAAAACTACAAAAATAGGAATAAACAACGTCAGGATTAATTTTCATTCACCCTACACCCCTATAGAAGGTGGGCACGCAAGCAAGCGAGTAAGCATCCAAGCAAGCCAACACACTGCATATTTTTAATGATTAGGCCTATAGCCGATATTGTTGGCTCTGCTGGCATCATGCATATCTTCGCCAGGTGCAGTTTTTATCTGGTGGAATTAGTGTTTCGTGAAAGTTTTACTGCCGGAATTTTGTTGTCTCAGTTTAACGTTCAACCGCAGCTAAACTTGAACTCTTCAGAAATCGGTTATTTTGTGGAATCAAGGATAAACTACTACGAGGCTGTTCCTGGAGATAGAAAATCCACAATGTGATGTTTGTTGTCCTTTTAGGTGACCAAGATAGACCATGTTTCTTTCGAAAATTAAACTCAGTGTGTTCCTACGACCTTGTGGATTTTTTTTCTCCAGGAACAGCCTCGTAGTAGTGAACTCTTTAAAGCAAACCACACTTTAAAGAAACTTAGGAACCATACTGAATCTTTTTAATGGTTGACAAGCTACATTGCTCGCGTTAATCGCACTAAATAATGATGTTAAATGAATACTTAAAGATTGCTAGTGCGAGTTTTCATTTAACTTTCGAACTATTGCAACTAATACCGATTTCACACGTAATAATTCGTCGCGTGTTGTGGCCGTACCGTACCGTGCCGCTCCAAGCCGCTCTGCACCACGGCCACGTTCCCAGCGCGACTTGATTTCACACGTAATAAATACCGAAACGTGGCCGGCCACGTTTTACGACTGCCCTCTGACGGTCAAGCTTGGAACCCAACTACGGAAACGAAGATTAAAGCAGACCGAAGTGAAATTTCGGCAAATGTTCGTTTGGCCACATCACCCGCGTTCGGGAAAAGAAAAACTTGAAAATAATGTTTAAGGAAGCTATAAAGATAACTGTAGTTTTTATTGTGTTTTTCCTGTTGTTGTTAGATTATAGGTTAGGTTAGTCGCCTGACAAAAAACTTCTAGGCAAAGTTTGGCATTTTAGTTCATAAAAACGGTTTAAACTTATTTTTAACCAAGAGTTACCACAATTGTTTTTGTAGCGGAAAACGTTTTTTGGCTACAATATAGGCAACAAGTAAAAAAAAAAAAAAAATAGAGAACCGTACGTTGGAAGGAAAAAAAAGTAGAAATATGAGGAAAAATGTTCGGTTTATTTATTGGTTTGTTTATCTGTGTGCCTTTCTATTCCTCCAGAAGTAAGGCCCGTAGAAAGATAGGAGTATATTGCCAAATGAAAAATAATTAAATTACGCTTCGGATAGGCCTATTTTCATTGTTCTAATCTGATTTTTATTTACCCTGAAATACGCAAGTGAACTGTGAGTAAAGTTACCCGTGTGCGGAAAAAAAAAACCTGGCTAAAATGTCCAACGAAAAAATAAATTGTATTGCCGTTTTTGTTTTGTTTTTTTCTGTTGTTGTTAGGTAAGGTCAAGTTAGTGGCCTTGGTAAAAAAATTCAACAAGGAACGACCTGCCTACCGCTTTTCTCTTTTGATCTTTTTTTTTCACAACCCTTTTTTTCAATCGGCTGGTTTTTTTTCCTCCATTTGTTGTTTTTTTTAAAGATTAAAAAAACTTTTCTCAGAACTAGGCCACCTGAGAGTTCTTAATAATTCTGTTTAAACAAGTTTGCATTCAAAGGGTTGTGTTAGCTTTAAGTACCGTTATGTAACCTCATTAACTTTTTTTTCGCAAGCATCAGTTTTCGCATGTGTAGTCGCGATGCTATTAAAGAAATACATGTTTGGTGAAAATAGGTAGCACTTTTTACAGGTCCTCTCCGTTTGGTTTTGTGGCCAATTCTTCCGATACAAAAATTCTGACTTTAGGCCTAAACGTTTGTCGACGCTTTCTTAATTTGTTAGTCAAAAACTTCAAGCTTAAAGCTATGTTTATTAGTCGTAGTCTGCTTTGATTAGCTCGTCAGTTTGTTTTGGGGGCGAACAGCGCATTGCATTATGGGGTCGCAGGCCGTTTGTCACTTCACGCAGTGCGGCACGGCACGCATCGGATTTCAGACGTAATAATTAAAGCAAACCGCTCCGCTCCGTCCAGTACCGAACCGCGCCGGCCACGTTTTGAAACGTGGCCAAGCTGGAGCGCAAAATCACGGCCACCTTCGGCCACGTTCGGTTTATTTATTACGTGTGAAATCAAAATGCACGGTTCGGAGCGGCACTGCACGCTTTATTTATTACGTGTGAAATCGGTACAACTAGCTAATAGGATTAACCTTGGTGGCCTTTCTCTAGTTGAATGATATCACTACCTTTAAAGGCTGACCCTTTTTGGAAACTTGGCGTTTTCTCTTATACCAGTTTTGATTTGGGGTGGATAGAGTTTTCTTTAGAAATTCTGCAGAGTTTGCTTTAGAAGTTCTGTAATGATTTCTTTAGGTATTCTATAGAAATTCTAAAGCGGTTTCTTTAAAAATTCTATAGTGGTTTCTTTAATATTCTTTGGAAATTCCATAAAAAATGGGCCAATTCCTGAAAGAAATTCTACAGAGAATTCTAAAGAGATTTCAATACAGTTTCTGAAGAGATTCTAAAGTACTGATTTCTTTAGAAATTCTATAGAATTATTCCTTAAGGACTAACAGCGTTATTACCAACAAGTGTTTTCAAACAGTCAAACCCAAGAATCGTGAGAGAAATCTTTATTTGAGCCCTGTGTACAGAACAATTAGGTCTAGCCCAGATCATCAGCAGGGGCTGCGCATGGTCTTCATCTCTTGCCGAACATCCTGAAATCAAATTCAAATGAGACGATGAGTGCCGTTTCTATATAATATCAAGAATGATTTTGAATTATAACGTACGGTATTAACACACTAATCATAACGGAACCAAATATGACTTGCAGAGAATATTAGACTCGGAATTCATAAAACGACATTTACCAAAACTACAAAATATGTATTGCATGGAGATGTGTATTGAAGTTATAATTGACGTGCTACAATTGAAGTGTTATAATAATTGAAGTGAGTTGAGGCCCACGTTACGTTTTTTCCCCCAATATGCACAAAAACATAATTTCACAATAAAATAATAAATTTACTAGCTGAAATTATGTACCCCCGGAATAACATACGCCAGTCTAAATGGTTCCCGCATGCGCAAACAAAACACTCTACCAGCATGAAATGAAAACGGCCGCCAACCACCTTCCAACCCCCATGCATCCTCCCCAGTACCCCCCTTTGGGTGTCAAGCCCCCCCCCCCCTGTGGCTCCCCCATACCCCCTGTCCCCTGCAGAACCCCTGTTCCCCTTCGATATTTCGTTTGTTACTAATTGTTACAGGGTGCTTCCATTCACATTATCAACCACTCGCCCTATTTCATTGCTACCGTGCCAAGAATGAACCCGCTCGCCCCCTTGTTATTGCATCATGATTGTTTAGTTAATTTGAGCAGTTTTCATTGGCTGTTTCCTCATTGCTTAATGATGAGTTAGCTGCATACATCTTATCCCAACCTAAGGGTGCATAGTGCATCTCGTCCGAACCTAAGATATAAACTGTTATTGTTATAATTATTGTTGAATTTTACATGTTCATGACTACATACGATTAACTATCAATGTGAAAATTTATAGACGTAAAAATCCTATGGAAAAAAATAAAAATATAGAGATAAAGATAAGACAGCGTGGCCTTTGGTACGTTCACAGTCCTATGAAAATTGTGATATCCACTCAAATATAAAATATAAGAGAAGCGGCCAAGTTTCCAAAAAGGGTCAGCCTTTAAAAGTAATGATATCGTTCAACCAGGAAGAGGCCGCCAATGTTAATCCTATTAGCCAGCAAACTTGGCGCATTGCCCTCTTCTCTAATTTTTTTTTAAACCGAAAGTGATGATTATGTTTATTTGCAATGACGAACGAATAAATGTCAATGTCAGCACAATAGGATTGCACAGTTCTAACATGTTTCAACCGTTTAACAAAGTAGTTAGAAAAATAAATTAAAGAAGCGAGCAAAGCGCCAAGTTCGCTGGCTAACAGGATTAATCCTGGTTGAATAATATCACTACTTTCAAAGGCCGACCCTCTTAGGAAACTAGGTGGCTTCGCATATACCAGTTTCAGTTTTGGGTGGATCACCTAAACCAATACAGCCTCCAAAGTCCGGCGTGCTATTATTAAAACAAATTTGCAAAGCTTGAACTCAATAAAGTTCAGTGCGGTATTCTGGTGAAAAAGTTGGTCCATAGAGGTTGCCCTCCAGGTTCAGCGTTCAGTGACCCTTTAGTTCCGACAGAGTCGGATAGGACACTGGATATACTGGACCATTCCAGTCAAGGGTTCGGACGGGTCACGCAGTTTGAGCCCTTCTCCCGGAGTTTCGAATCAGATTTGACGACCGGCTAAAAATCTGTGCTCCAAATTTGTGGTAAGTGGCAACTTTTCATTTTGGCAATGAAATTAGTGCTCTGAAGACCTACCAGAGTTTAGTCTTTTTCAAACAGTGTAATTTTGTGGTGTTGGAGATTGAGTGGTACTGATGATAATAGTTAAATTTAGTACCTTAACTACTAGAACTGAAGAGCGCAATCGGGTTTATAATGGTTAATTTTTACAATAGTAGTGTTCTAGAGTGACGCACTAGCATGTCTCACCGTCAGTACTATTAAAAGGAATGACGTGAAAATGCGCTGCTCAATTAACTCCTGTAAATCCGATAGTGCCTGGCCCTTATTAAGGCTGGTTTCTGCCAGTGTTTAATTTATCACCGTAGCATTTATGCTTAAACGAGTGAAACTTGGTCTGTGCTGCAAGCGTAGGCCAGTAGTGTTGTTTTGTAAAACGTTTCAAAAGTGTATGAACGTCTAAACATTTAAAAAACCTAGTCCCTTTAAATTCAATTTGTAGGCGGTTTGAAAGCCCGCCAAGATAAACGATAACATACAGATAAAATATATATATGAGCATGGCGACCACTATAGACACGTTGTGTCTTTACAGCAAAGGTAGTTTGTTTGTTTTCAGCCATGTGAGGATAAATAACAATGCGACAGAAAAGGCTGAAACTTGTTTATCGGGAGACTTTGGTCGCCTGACAACATAAAAGTCACTATTAAGGACACAGCTTACCGTTTTCTTGTTGAAAAAACGACGTGAATAACGATGATACTTGCCTAATTACTTACTACTTACTACCTACTAACGCTTGTATCACGAAAAAAATTCTTCCATGCGGTGAATAAAGCTGGTTCTGAGCTCATTTTACAGGTAATGCTCTGTAGATGTGCCCTTTTCATATGGACCTTTCTAATTGGTCAAGTGGTTTAGGGGTTAGGAAGCTCCAAAAAGACCAAATTGATTGTTTTACATTATTTTAAGCAACAATGCCAAACTCAACATTAAATGAATTCGTGCATTTGCAAGGAGATACTTTAGTACTAATAATAAATCCTATTTGAAACATGTTTACTGCTGTCCTGAAACTCGCACGAAAGCCAGCAAAAAACCAAAAAGAACCAGAAAACTAGATTTGTGTTTCCATCTCATAATTGCTAAGAAAAAAAATGGATTTTAATCAATTTGGACCAAAAATATCTGATATCTACCCCAAAACAAAACTTGTTAAGGATTCCCGCCAAGCTTTTCAGCCGTGTGAAGTAGTGATATCAAACGCCAAGCTCTTTCGCCAAGCTAATCCCACCGACTAACACTTCAAACGTTAAATGAAATAATTGAAAATTGCGCAGTAAGCAATTTTCATATATTTCATTTAACTTCGAACTATTACTCGGTGGGATTAGCTTGGCGAAAGAGCTTGACGTTTGATATAACGACTTCACACGGCCGAGAAGCTTGGCGGGAATCCTTAACAAGTTTTGTTTTGGGGTAGACTTAAATTACTAGGTAGGCTACAGTTATACTGAGGTGGCGTAGTTGTTAAGTAGATAACCGGTAGTCTCGAGTGCTCCTTGTTTAATTTAAGATTAACTAGGATTGTAATTAAATTAAATTTAATTATTTAGTGTAGGCTTATGCCTGAGACAGGTGTTGTGAGTAAACCACCTGTGGCTACTGTTCCAGTTAACAGTTTAGCAGAAGCTGAAAAAAATTCAGAATTTAGCGCTAGCGCTGAAGTTAATTCAAGTTTAAATTTAAATTTAAATTCAAGTAGTGAAGAAGAAGACAACATGAGTCTTCTAAAACAGCAGGTTTATTTGCTGAGTTCGATGGTGAAAACAATACATGGGAGAAATACTCCACCCGGATAGGCTTCTATTTTAGAGCAAAAAATATTGCCCCGCAGCTCAAATTGATTTTTTGATGGCTTCTGTAGGACAGAAAATGTGTGACCGAATCTTGGACATTACTTCACCAGCAGCACTCCCTGATTCATTTACGTATGCAGATTTGGTGAAAACTATTCTCGGTGACGTTGAACCCCTACCATCAGTGGTTTCTGAAAAGGTTAAATTTTTTAGAAGGTCGCCCAAACCTGATGAAAGCATCAGTGAGTATTTAGCTTCATTAAAAATGCTAACTAAGTACTGTGATTTCGACAAAATCACTGATATCCACAATGAAATAATTAGGGACCTTACAACACAAACTTTTGAAGCAGACTCTGGGTTTAAAGGCTACAACATCCTTAGCTTTATCCCTTGAATCTACCGAAATTGATCAGGGCATTATTTGGGCCCACACTAAGTCAGTGAATTTCATTTCCAAGAAACCAATTAAGACTCAAATTCGTTACAAAACATCCAAGGATTTTGTCTGCTATTGTTGCGGAAAATCCGGTCACGTCAAAACCCATTGCAAATAACGTGATTATACTTATGGCAGATGCCACACTGTTGGTCATTTAGAAGCCGCGTGCAGAAAGTCAAGTAGCAGTAATGCTAATAGAACTACTAAAACGTATGAACATTCAAAACCCAGTTCAAGCACTAGTTTTAAATCTAGGCCTAAAGGTAAACTCAAGTATGGTTATAAAAAGAAAGTTCATAAACTAGAACGCGAAACTGATAGTGAGCAGGATGTTGAAACCGAAAATTCAGAGTCTAGTTCTGAAGCCGACAGTGATTCAGAAGATGATTATTTGTTGCAAAACAATACTCTTGGAATAAGTCAGGCTGCAGACCAAAGTTCAATTCCCCTTCAGACCAATAAAATAGTTATTGTAGTTAATTCCATGAACATTTTTAAGTGGAACATGCCAGTTTGCCTCAATGGAGTTAATCTTGAAATGGAACTTGATTCTGGGGCAGACGCTACAATAATCCCTATTGAGTGGCATCAGAAATACTTTGCGGATTGTCCTCTCAAGCTCAGTCTGTACTCTATCCACTCATACACCGATGGAGTGGAAAACAAGATATATTCTGTCAGTCTTAAAGTAAATGTCAAAGACCAAACGGGACACTTGGATGCCTTAGTTTCCAAATTGTACAAGCTCGCTTTAATGGGAAAAGATTGGTTATCAATCTTCAGAGTTAACTATGATCCTTTCTATGACCTGCAAACAAAAGTCAACGTTAAAAAATGATCAACTGTTGCGTTAAACGTATTAAGAAAGTTAAAACAAGCATTACACCTGTTGCTAATGTAGAAATAGTTAAAGGTTTCCCAGAATAGTTTAGCAAGGGAATGGGAAAGTTTAAAAACTTTAAAGCTAAGATTCAATTAAAAGGCTGACGCTAAACCAGTTTATTGTTGTGTTCGACCCGTTCCATTGGGACTAAAAGAAAAAGTCAACCAGGAAATTAGGCGCCTGGTGGGCTTAGAAATTCTGGAGCCTGTGGAGACCTCACAGTGGGCGACACCAATCGTGATAGTTCATAAAGCTGATGGAGAAATCAGAATGATAGGTGATTACAAAACCACCGTGAACCAATAATTGGACCACTACCCGGTGCCCACAGTAGCAGAATTATTTAGTGAACTCGCAGGCAGTGACACATTTTCCCTTATCGATCTTATGGATGCTTTTCTGCAAATTGAACTCGATAAAGAGTCACAAGAAGTGTTAACTATTACACACCCCTGGGTCTTTTTCACTGGCTTCATGTACCCCTGGGCCTTGCGTCCTAGGATTTTCCAGAGGGTCATGACGCAAATGACGACTAAAATTTCCAAGTGTTTTCCATTCTATGATCACATCCTCGTGAGTGGAAAGGGAGAGGGGGAGCATGATGACACGTTAAACCAACTGTTGACCGCTTTGCAAGATGCAGGAGCTAGGCTTAAGATCAAAAAGCGTAAACTGTCGTGGCGCCTGAATTAAAATATTAAAATTAAATTTTAAATTAAATTAAATTAAATTAAAATTTTATATTAAATATTAAAATATTAAAATATTAAAATATTAAAATTAAAATATTTAGGCCACATGATTAATGCAGAGGGTTTGCATACACTCCCTGACGTTATTGCAGCAGTCACAAATGCTCCAAGCCCAACTTGTATTCCTGAGCTACAGAGCCTTTTGGGTTTCGTAAATCATTACTCGAAAAACTTACCTAACCTTGCTCATTCCGTCTCCAGTTACCAGGCCGTTGAGCCCCAAAGTTAAATGGGTCTGGGGGGGGGGGGAAGAGTGAGAGCAAGCTGTTAACAAAGTTAAAGAACTGTTTATTAAATCTAAAGTTCTGGTCCATTACGATCCCAAATTGAGACTAAAGCTCATTTGTGATGGCTCACCTTACGGGGTCGGCGCTTGCCTCATGCATGTCATGCCAAACGGCGAATCACACCCATAGTTTTTTGCCGCAAACTAACACAGGCGGAACAGGGCTATAGTCTTTTTGATAGAGAAGCACTCAGTGCCGCGTGGGGAGTGAAGCGATTCCATGAATATGTTTATGGACAAAGATTCATATTGCAGTCTGATCAGAAGGCTTTAATCTGGATATTTGGCCCTAAAAAGGGTATACCGCAAATGGCAGCAGCTAGAGTTCGAAGGTGGGCAGTAATGCTAAATGCGTATGATTACGAATTCCAGCACTTCCCTGGAAAGCAAAATTTAACTGCCGATGCACTGTCACGGCTCCCACTCCCAAATACTGAGCAGTTCGAAGAAGCAGATGCTCAATTTAATGTTCTAGCTTTAGAAACCGTTTCGAATTCACCAGTACTTAAGGAAACTCTTGTTCTCGAAAGTAAACGCGATAAGCTTTTATCTAAAGTTTACCGTTACGTGAACCATGTCTGGACAGATGTGTGTGACAACCCCGACATGCAACCGTACTTCGTACGCCGCAGTGTAAACTCTATCGAGAATGATACATTATTTTGGGGATTCAGGATCGTTGTACCAACAGCCTTACGCAAGCAAATTTTGTAAGATTACATAGCTCCCACCTCGGTATAGTTAAACTTAAAAGTAGGGATCGACCTGATAGCATTTTACCGGATCCGGATCGGTTCCGGATAATTAGATACTAGAGCCGGATCGGTTCCGGATCTAGGTTCCGGATCCGGGCCGGTGCCGGATACCGGGTAATTCACACAAAAAATGATGAAATAAAGTTGTTTATTTTTTTTCCTTATAAGTTGCAGATAGTGTTAATTTTTGTTTTGTTTTACACTACTTTCTTACATTAAACACTCAAAAGTCTTATGCTATTAATAGTGCCTATAGGCTACAGCACTCCACTGGTTTGACAATGTTGCTAAATTTTTTTAAACAATCAAATAAAGCACTAATTAATTAGGTTAATCAATCAAAAAATATATTTCTAAATTGAGGATTCTCTCATTGATTAGTCTAGCCTACTGCTTCATTTCGAAAAAAATTGCAGATTTTATAAAATAAAATTTATTTAATTTAAAACACTAAATACATATTTAAAGATTTAAACATGGTTATCAGTTAATCATGCCTGGTTTAAAAAAAAATCTTTTCAATTCTCCAAAATATTCTTAAATTTTGTTTAATTATAAATAAAGCCAAATAAAATAAAAAAGCTGAAAAAATTTATTTTTAAATAATATGTGCAGATTTAAATATGGTGTTATCAGACATATCAGGTTTTGGAGTTGGCTAACTACTCCAACAGTTGACTACCTCCTCCAGGATTCCAGGAGGCTCTAACGTTTTGCTACTGCTGATTTGACAGGCAATGTTTACCAAGTCTAAAAACGAATTAAGGGAGCAGATTCTCCAATAAAATGAATTTTGGATACTTCAAAGGCACTCAACATTTAGCCAGTGAAATAAATACTTGGATATTTTTCCATAAATTAAAAGATTCACAGGTAAAAATTTTAAAGTTTGCAGCTTCGTGCGTTAGGCCTAACTCACTCACCACGTGCGATAGGGAAAACATGCCAGTTACACCAATCTATGATGATGTTTTTTTTTCGGTTAGCCTAGGTAAGTTTGATAGCTCAGAAAAAAATCTAGTGAATTAAAGCTGTCTTTGTGGAACTAAACCTTTTTTTAAATTACGATTTTTTCGCGGAGAAGTGAGCCAACTTTTGCTAGAACTGGAGTAATAGCTCTCGATTTGTGCTCCCCGATAAAGGTTTTGACTTTTTGAGCATCTTCGTTTTGTATTCTCCAGTTCATATTTTTGTTACAATATGATTATTTCGTCTGCAATTTTTTATACTTGTAGACCGACTAGTTATTTTACCAAGATTTTACTAAGAAGCAAAGAAAAAAAGGAAGTTGAATATTTGAGTAGGATCCGGTTTAAAATATTGGCCAGATCCGGATCTATCCGGACTCGGTCGATCCCTACTTAAAAGCTTGGCTAGGTCAAAGGTGTGGTTGCCTAAGATTGATTCTGATATCGAAAACAAAGTTAAATCCTGTCAAAGCTGTCAAGAGTTTAAGGATACTCAATCTGCAGGACCCAAGCATACCTGAGAGTATCTGCTAAAACCTAATGCTAGAATCCATGCTGATTTTTTGGGGCCAATGGATAATTACATGTTTTTCATCATTGTCAATGCACATAGTAAATTCCATTCGTGCATAAAATGAAATCCACAACATCAGCCAAAGAAAGTTATCGATACTTTAAATAACCACATTGCTGAATATGGACTAATGGATTCTTTAGTTACTGACAATGCTCCGCAATTTATGTTCGCTGAATTTCAACGTTTGGCTAAAGGCTAACGGGATCCGGCACATGTCCGGCCTGGCCTTTGCTCCGTGTGTCAATGGTTTAGCCAAGATTTATGTTCGCAATTTTAAGCGAATTTGTAAGGCTGCTCGGCAGGACGTATCCTCATTTCAGGAAAGCATAAATTCCAATTTATTATCCTCACGAATCACTCTAAGGGCTACCACCCAAGCTACACCCGGAAAATTATATTTCAACCGAGAATTGAAGTCTCGTCTGGATTTGTTATATCCGGATCCTGCCACTAAGGTTAAAAAGAACCAACTAAAACAGGTTCAAAGCACACACAGCCATGCGTTGAATTCTTATCAAGTGGGGGATAAAACATGGTATCGGGATTATAGCGTAACAAATTCTAGGTTATGGTCTATTGGCACTGTGTTTAAGAAATGTGAACACCAAACTTACGTTGTTGTCGATGATGATGGTGTCACTAAGCTGCACAAACATCGTGAACAGCTAAGGTCCCGTACCGTTGAGAATAGTACCCAAGGATTCACCGCCTAACGAGCGCGAACCAACACGAAAATCCGACAATTCCTGTGTGAATAAATTGCCCGGTAATTCTCAACTTCACGTTAAAAGCAAAGATCGTTTGTCTGTGGGTAAGCCACGTGTTGAAAAGCCAATTTCCGTCGACGCGTTTCCAAGGCGAAAATCGCTGGGCCGACCCAGAAGATCCCTGCCTGTTGCTAGGCCAGACAGAACACCAATCAAAAGCCGAAGTGGATCACCTGAGAATTTGCGATCCGTTAACACCAGGTGTCAGCACCTCTCCAGCGAGATCACCCCACACACGATCAGTAGACGAATCTGGCAACGTCATTAAATCGCCCTTGGCTATAACTTCCAGCGCCACGCACCGTGATATTCGAAAGCCAGAAGGGTCAGAGCCTCCGATACTTGTAGAGCAGGCTGCTGAGCAAGTGACGATGCCGATGCCAAAGTCCTCTAAAATTAAGCCAAAGCATAACAAACGTAAAGCATTGCCATCACCGCCTCCGCGTGTCGATGATACTGCATTGCTTCCACATAACCATTCTAAAAGGTTACAAAAAGCCCCTGACATGCTTAATTTGTAACCCTAATTATTTTTTACTTTGTCTGGCTACTACTTTCACGTTTACGTCTGTAACCTAATTACTCGTAAATCCGATGAAGGTTTTTTTAAAAACGTGTGGAGGTTGCAACATGCTTTGTTCTCGTTAACTGTGTGTGGATCAAACCGCGTTAATTTTAAACTGTCCTCCTTAAAATTGGAAAAAGTGTTTTGTAAATTGTTATCCGTGGAAAAACAGATTTCACGTTTTTATCACTATGTTTTCTTTTGCCTATTTTCATGTAAATCTTCCACATCGGACATACAATGTTGTGTGGAGCCACAACAGGAAAACCGGTGCTATTCTAACCATTACATCTGCACCCAGGCAAATATGCAGTGGTTGCCAGATGACTACAGCTGCCGTTGTAGCGTTTTAGCTGCGAAATTGTTCGCTTAACAAAAAAAAAATAACATGTAATGGGTTACTCATCGATTAAAATAAGAATAGTAATAAAGAAAAAAAAATTTGTTGTTGCTCCAATCGAAATTACAAACTGTCGATTTTGCAGACAAGCTTCATTCAATGTTTAATTTATCGCTTAATTCTGTACATCTTGATTTATTGATTTTTGTTACACAGCTTTCCAAAATGTTTATGTTCTCTCCTTTGAAAGCGCAATAGTAATGTAATTTCTTAAAACTAGACAGAGTACTAAAAAATATTTTGCCTTCGAAATAATCATGTTTTATTTTTCAGCTAGGCTAAGAATTTTTTTTCCAGTTTTTTTTCTTTTCGTTCTCTGTATTGTGGTGTCGTCAGTGAGACACCACAATGGTGCATTCAAGTTAGGTCCAGTATGTTAACCTCCCTAGACTTTCCTAACGCACTGCTAGGTAGCTATGTATATTGTAATGATTAATGTTCCATACAACATGTGACCATGCAGGTCACATGACCACTGTAACCAGTAACAAGCCTCAGCCAAACTCGTCTCTCCAGTTGTAGCCTACACAACAGTGTCTGTCGTTACTATGCCATAGTTAACCCACACAGATTTTAGTGTACCACCCCAATATACTACAGGGACTATCAACAGTGCCACAGTTACGGATGTTGCAAAGGGTGCAACGCACCCGGGCCTAAGAGGCAGGCGGCCCAAAATTCACCAGTTAGGGGCCCAAGTAAGACAAAATTCACTACATTTTGGTTGGGGTTGGGCGTCACTTTGCTCCTAAATTTGTTTACTTGTTGGGGAGGGGCTGAACATTTTGTCCTTGCACCCCTCCTTGGAAAAAGCTAGCTGCGCCACTGACTGCCAAATACAGTTTAAAAGGTATTTTGAGCTTCTTCGTCAACAAATTCTGCAGCAATTTAAAGAAGCTTTGCTGCACTTTACTTAAATTTAGTTGTTGATGTTAGCGTTCTAGGTCTCGACTGTTCTTCTAAATTATTTGACAAAAACGAGCTCCATTTGGTTTCTCCAGGTCGGACTCGGGCTGAGTCATTTGGGTCACGGATCAGTAAGGGGACCTGGTCTGGATCACCAGTTGCCAAGTCAACCAATTTTCGCGTCACTGGTTCACCAGGTCCAACTGCTGCATAAGTAAGTACCAACATCCGTTTGAATAATGTGTTGCGTCAATTTAAGGATTTAAAAATCAAAAGCCTAGTAAATTTTGCAGTACAGAAAGTCGGACGCTATCGAAAAACAAACCGCAAAACCTGTAGCCGTGATATCACACCTTACCACGGAAAGCGGGGCTGTTGACCAGTGGGACTAGTTGTTTCAGTTTCAGCTGCTCTTACTGAACGTTTTGGACTTGTTAGTAAAGCTTCGCCATTTGCTAGCAGAAAAGGATAAGCCAAGAAGAGCACTGCAACAACTACGAGGAAAATTAGGGATCGCATTGCTTCGGTAACTGTAAAAAAAATGGAACGCTTTACGAAATAAACGTAACTTTGTAAAAACC
>JAHWFP010269528.1:3754-64747 GCA_023313725.1 Lithobius niger
TGTTTTCTCTATTATCCCTACTCTCCATTGGACGGCCCCAACCTCTCCTTTTTCACGTCTTTTTGGCTCACTTATTCAAGTAAATGTTTTGTGTCCTTTGACTTTTGTCTAATCTAGCAGGAAAGCTGCAACTCGATTTTAACGACTTTTTGTGGTTGGGGGATTTGGGGGAGAGATTTGGTCCCCAGTATGAAATTAATGGCACCATCGGGGCAGTCTTGTTATGAGTTTTTGTTGTCTTATTATTTTTTTTTCCAATAGAAAACTTTCAATTTGTACGACAAAAATATGAAGTCCAGCAGATGGAACGGTTATTTAATTAGCTTTTGGTCTGGTGTTCTTACTCAAAGTGTGCTTCATGCGACAAGATTCGTAGGTGGAACATCCTCTGTTGATAGATAAACGTGCCAAGCTAACCACTACCATGCAAGGCCGTTTGAGACTGAAGCTACGACCCTCCCTTACTAAGAAAGTGACGCAAATTCTGCCTCAATTGGCCTTGCTTTCAGCGGCCACCCTAGAACACATTGGCTAAGAGGAAAAATCCGGGGACCATTTCTATACTTTGTTCCACATTGTTTACAGGAAACTTGACAGCGTGACGCCACGTTTCTTTCCACTCCGAGTGCAAAAAACAAGTAAACATTCCATTCGTAGACATAACAGTACCTATGCAGAAACTACAATTGTGATCTCCACATTTTTTTTGCGAAGAAACGTGGCGTCATACAGTCAGTTTGCTGCAAACATAACGTGGAACAAAGTATAGTCGAGTGTGCAACCACATTATTGTGCGCGCAGCATATCTTGAGTCCTGCAGGTATTTTACGAGCGGCTACATCTTCCTGGAAGGAGCGGCTTTAATCGACGGCCGCCATTGTGTTTGTAACCATCTAGGATATCAACAAGGTGCTCTGCTATCGAAAACATACAATCGATTATCTGTATTCGTTCTGGGGCGAACTCAAGATCGGCCGCGGACACTTTAGTAGTTATGCCGAGTAAAATAAAAGAACAATAACCATTATAAATTTCAGGTACCTTCATTACATTGTCGACGCGCCATTAAGCCTCAATCAATCCTTCTTTACATCTGCTGGATTCTCAAGATAAAGACTTATTTTTCTTGTATTTATATTCACCTTTTTTCTTGTAGGCAGATTTGGGTGAAATGGTTCCTTAGGATGGCGTTCAAAAACTTGAAATAAAATTCTCTGATTTTTCCAGGTTTTCTAGATCAAAACCGATTTATCCCTGATTTTTTTTCCATCGAAGGAAGGTGCGGTAGGACTAAAAAATGTTTCACATTTCACTCAAATCTTTCATTAATCATAAACATTGAAAAATTTCGAAGCATTAACGTCTATCAAACATAAACACAAAACCCTCTGAAGGTATTCCGTCCCAGCTAAGGCAATTCTCATTCTGAGTCGAAGGGGAGGGGGGAATTCCTATTTGCTGTTGCAATGGGGTTTTATCTCTTGATAAAAGGGTGAAAGGGAAACAGTCTTCATCAGGCAGCTCTACTGCACGTAATAAACTTTTACTAAAATATTGAATAAAATGTACCAATTCAAGTAATGTGTATTATTGTGAGTAACCACTAAAACCACTAAAACCATGCTTTTTTCATCTGCTAATTTATAGCGTTAACTTTGCAGTGGGTAAGGCCTATACCGGCACAACAAATTATTATCAGAAATAAGTTTCATAATTTTGAAATATTTCGTGAATTATTTCATGCCAATTTCAAAAGGAATTCATGAAATTTAACAACACTACTACGTCTTTAAGAAATTTCTACGTCTAAGTCTAGTACATACCTTTATGAACCTTTTGCCATCCGGCCCAAAATTAACACTATAAAATTTAAAAGGTGGGGGGGGGGGGAAATGAGGAAAACGTTAGTAGGACCACGCTTCCCTAGCGTCGTAACTGGTACGCTTAATAAATTTTATAAAAACTGTAATCAACGGGCCCGTATTATTCTTTTGGCATAGAGGAATGTCCACCCTGACAGAAGGAACGATGGAGGGGGGGGGGGGACACACTGGGGCGACTTTTTATCCCAGACCAGAACCCCAAAGGGGCCCAGACCCGTCAACTGCATTTAAAAAAAAGAATCAATTCAAATACATTGTCACAAGACTTACTCAAACAAAACGGAAAAAAATAATACTGTGGGACGAGGGGGTCCCAAACAAATAATAATAATAATAAAATTTTTACCGCCAGAGAAAGGCGGAGAGAGGAAGAAAGGGTGCATTAATGCGCCACTAACAACAACCCTCAAAAAATAATTAAACCAGTAGATTAAAAAGTAAGTCAAGCAACACAATGTTACGTGTCTGGTTACAACCAATTAAAAGTTAGAGTGGCCGACTAAGCATGTGGTAAAAAAAACAAGTCAGGTTGTTGCAAATGGCTCCTCAAATCAAGGGTTTTGAGTTCCCTACGAAAAACCGCAACAGTAGGAGTCATGGAGAAGGAAGATCATTCCACACCGGAACAACACGGACAGAGAAAAAATATTTTCTACAGTCCCGCTTAAAGGGTGGTCGAACAAGTTTGAGAGCGTGGCCTCCAGTCTTAGTAAAGTCCGAAACTTCGAAGAAGGGCAAGCCGGAGGGTATGCGATCATGTCAAATTTTAAAGAAAAGAATCAAGTCACCCTTGAGACGCCGCAATTCCAGGCTGTCGAGATTTAAGATCTTTTAGGCGTTCAAGATAAGACTACCTAAAAAGTACCTGTAATATGTAAATCCCAGGCCTTTACAAATCTCTCGGCGGTCCTGCACTCTGGAAGGACATTGTCGTGGGTACGTATACGGCCCCTTATTTTATTTCTCCTTCAAAAACTTGAAAATAGTCAATCTCTACAGCTTCTCAACTCGTATCGACTTTCAAAGCGAGATCTGGTCGTTCCTTAACCCCACATCTTACTTCAGACAATGAGAAAGTGGAGGGATGAGGAGGGGCAGGAGTGAGGGGGAGTGGGGGGGGATAACGCCGGCTCTACAAACGGGAAAATCATGAGGAAAAAGGCTTATGAAAATGTTGGCTTTCGCAGAGTGCAATGTGATTGGCTGGTGCCGTGTTGGCGCCTGGAATCCCTCCCGCCCGATTTCAATGTCAAAATTACGAGGAGGCAGAGAACGCGTAGTATGGCGTTCCTCTTGGATCGATCGTTTCACCGCCCACGCCCAATGTCCCCGCAGACCTTCAGCTTGGAATCCAGGTCGACTACCTACCTGGACGCCCACGCACAACGAACGCGCGCACAAGCGATGGGGGAAAAGCGCAAAGGAACGGGAAGACACTGCCGCCCGCCCGTCTTGTGTGCCACGTGGCCTCCTCGCTCCACAGACCCTTCTCTTCGGGAACCAACTTAGTTTCGATTTCGAATTCGCGTTTGGCAAACGAGAAACAAAAGAATGTTAATTACTGGAAAATCGGTCGACAAATATTACGAACCTATTTCGGGAAGTGTACAGACCCTCCGGACGATCCTGGACTAAACCCTAAAAAAAAAACATCAAGTTAAAATGCAATTTGGTCTAGTCTGTTATGAAAAAAGGGTATGGACTATCAAACCTGAACATAGTTTTTACCTAAGAGGCGATTATAAGGGGACTGGTCCCAGCGCGGGGGGGGGGGGGGGGGGTAACCGATTTGGAGATCCATAAGTACTGTAAATCGCTGACCCAGCAACGTGTACGTACAATATTTCCTCTGAAACATAAGTGAGAAATAGTGTGTATATACGTAAAAACATCCTCAAATACAAAAATCCAAAAATGATTATAATTATTTACGGATTTTTTATTTGAACCTGTATACGGATTGTGTTTACACGTGTTTTTTTTTTTTTTTTTGGCCTGAGAGACCTACATAAGTCCTGCTTCCATATTTAACCCATGCGATCAACAAAACGATGTGAAACATTAAGTTCTAACTGTAGGTCGAAATTTTGAACGCATTGCTGTTGGCGCAAAACCAATTGTGTCATGGCAAAGAAACGGCTGACGGGGTCGAGCATAATCTAGCAGAATCTAGCAGAATAACAGCTTATCTGTAGCTGTTGACATTGTGTTAGACCTGGATATTAACGGTTTGACAATTTGAAAGATTCACAATCATTCTTGAGCTTTCTTGAGGCGAGGTTCAGACGAATTGACTTCAAAATATCACTTCATGGCACTGGAACTATAGGAATGAAGCTCTTCAGGGCAGGAGCATCAGGAATCAACCTCAGGTTGATGCCCGGCTACACGAGTTACATAAGGAATTCATCCGGATGAATTTACTGGGTTCAGACAAAACCTGGAGAACCTAGAAATCTCAGAGAAAATGAAAATAGAGCCAAAATCTCAGGGAAAACAAGAAATTTTGGGAAACAGGGATAAGACAGGGAAATTTGCAAAAAAGGCCTTTATGTCTGATCTGTAAGTTCCATTGAATTAGCAGATCAGAAACACAATTCTAGTCTAGTAGCAAATATTTTAATTTGTGCTGTAATATGTTCAACTATTTTAGACCATGTCTTAGGCTGGTGCCAATATCCGTGATGAAAATGCGTTTAGTCCCGTCTGGACTAGTCTCTATACAGTATTTTCTGCGAAGTTGGTTTATTTTCGTACAAATATTAATAAAAACATTAGCAACTGCCTATTTCCCTAACTAAATATCTTGCAAACACCTGGAAATTGCCATTGGATGCACCAGGAAAACCTGAAAATGTCAGGGAAATTGAGTATTAAATAATTGTCTGAACCCTGATTTAACCTAGTGAGAGACTGTGAGGAAGTGGTTTCTTTCTCCTGCAAGCACAAAAGAATTAAACACAGTTGTGGAAAGTATGGTTCAGATGTGGTGGGAAACACACTGGGTGGCGGAGGAAAGGGACGTGATCGCGTCACTATTCATCCTTCTACGTGAGTCCCGCAAGATCTCGACCTTTTTACTTACGAGTGAAGCCAGGCTTCAGTCTTGGCTCCGAACGGGGCCATATCCTATTAACTGGACATGCTTACCAGCTAAGGAATGGTCCCTAACCCGTCCTGTAGATGTGGAGCAGAGTGGAGTCAGTCACTTAATCAATTTATTTCTGTTGCACTATCCACTTTTAGCAGCTAACTAGCTGAAACCCGTAGCACGTGTAGTGTTGAATGCACCGTTTCCAACACTGGCTAGGTATGGTAGCTCATGCGTATTGTATTGACGGGTGTTCAGTGGTAGTTGATGTTGTGGCTTGGCATGTAAAAATGACGCTGGTTATTTGGTTCCATTGGGTTTTTATTGCGGTGGAGGTTGCAATTTTATGCTCGCCCGACTTACACACGGAATAACCCTTGCGGTTTTACATTGGCGGTTGGCTGGACTTACGGATTAGGGAAAAGTATTGGTGGTAAATACATAGTCTTACGTATGTTGCAGAATAATTTTGGTATAAAAGATCGAAATATTTGGTGGTCCAAAAGGCGTATAAATTAAGACTTCACTCCTACGTGTTGCAGTTTGGAGGAATTGGAATGGAATGATTATAATACCAATGGTAACCATGCATGACAAACAAAGCATGACACCATGACTACAATGCACGTCATGGCATGCATGCGCACATTGGCCTATAATAATACAGTCTGGACTTGACTCGAACTTCTTGGGAGCTCCTCTGTAAGGACATCCGCCACAGGCCCAGGAACAGTCCACCACTCCATACCGGCGCCGAGCTGGGGCCGATGACCTTAGTCTTCAATCAATGGCGTCTGCCTGGTCTACCCACAAACGTCCGGCGCATCAGCACAGGATGGTGGCAGCTCAAACGCCAGCAACGGCTGCCGATACAATATATCCTTGTTCGACCAACTTTAGTTTCTTAAAATTGTTGCGCACACTGGCTAATAAACGTTGATTTTCGTTCGATTAGCTCACTTAATCAGCGCATCATCTGATTGAAATCACCCACCCCACCACTAATACCTCTCTCTTCTTTTCTATGATAAATTCCATATCCGCCATCATGTGTCTCAAATACCCAACCTCCTTTTCTAATGATATTCTTCTACGAAACTGCCCCTTCGAGAAGTATGCCGTCCTGAAAAAAGTTCCTCCCAACGCTTTCCTCATACTGAACTCTTAATAGTGATGGTTTCCAATCATGGACGAAATTGAAAGTTTCGCTGTTATCATAAAATTAGGTTTGGTTCTAGAGAAGTCCTTTCCAGAAGCAATTGTTGTACCTTGTCACTATTTACTGGATCGTTTTGCTTCGTTTTTTTAAACACCTTTTCACATTCTATATATTAATACCTTTTGCTTCTTATACGTCATTTAATTTTGTTACTGACCCGCGCTCGAGTTTTACTCAAGCCTGACCTTTGTTCCGGTGGTGTAGTTTGTATTATAGTTTTATCCTTACTTTTTGTGTACTGCGTGTTGACTACTTGGAGGAATAAACTTCACTTCAGGGGATCTTGGCAAAGTCCCCGCCAGGACTGCCGGCCAGGGTAGCGTGAGACATTACGATGCTCCTTCAGCGGCTATGGGAACTATTCTGGCCAATTCTGGACAATCTTTCGGCCCCTACGATGATCGGAGGTTTCCCGGATCGAATCCCCGGGTTGGCACCTCCCTTTACCAGATATTTCTTCTTCTCTAAAAGTCTGGTAATGTTCAAAATTGAGCCGGTTCAGCCACACTAGCATTGAGTTGCTTCGGCTGACTTAAGGCTCAAAGAAATTAATTTAAAAAAAGAAACAAGCCTATTTCTGGTAGATTAATACACCCATACTCTGTCGTCAAATACTAGTCGTATTGCACTTATGACAAGTTAACGACTGTTCATGCACGGTAAGACGCAACACGAAGCCAACACTTCGCGGTGCTTCTTGCCGTTACATGAGCTGTTGCACGCACCACAAATTGCCGCCAAAAACGGGAATTGGCCTAGCGCCAACAGCCCAGCAGCGAGCGAGCCCAACAGTTCTACCAGCTGGAAACGGATCGTAGCAGTCAGCCAACCACGTGACGTAAATTCTTGGCGGGAACCCTCTGTGCCAGCGGGCATAAAAGGGCAAGCTGGACGAGGCTAACTCAGTTGGTATTTGGAGTTGCAACCTGCAAGTTGGAATTCTGGAGCTACTCGGGGTCGGTACAAGTTTAACCATTGTTCGCGGATGCCTAACGTGTGATGTTGTGTGTATAGTCCCCTACCTATGTAGTAAGGAGTGTATGAGAACTGGGCTTGCTCGAAACTTATCGTCCACTCCCCTTAGAAACTCACACAAGTTGAGACAGCGGTAGGAGTTTTCACTTTGTGGGGGTACACTAGCGTGTGTCTTAATTATTTCAACAAACCGACAGTAAAAAACAGTTAAGCCAATGATGGCACGTGTGGCGGCACGTGTGCCTCTTCGTAATAACGCAATATACACCCGATATGCACTAATGTTAGGGTTTTCATCTCTCTTGAGGGCCTTTGACCTTTGATAAAAGCAACTAAAAAATTTATTGCTTTCTTGGAGCATGGGGAATAAGTAGGTCCGTCTTTGGTCTGCCGTTCGTTTTAATTTAATCTCCCCTCCCTGCATATTTTTCATCCCCGGTTTTCGTTCTTTCTTAAAGGCGATGTTTCAGTTCAATACAAATTAAACTTTTCGCTGAGTGGAGCACAAAAAAAAAAAAGAAACCTTTTCGCAGTAATGCAAAACAAAACAGAAAAATTAAAGAAAACGAAATTTCTGCGGCCTGGAGGGGAAAAAAAAGCCCCATTATTGGTTGGTAGGTCGACAAGCGGTCGACGTTCGCTGTAACGTCAATTAAAACGCTGTAGCCGCCACGCGCGGAACTAAGGCCGGAAACTTCTTCACTGAATCTGGTTTTAGAGGAACACGTGTAATCGTACATTCCACGTAAGTGCGAGTAGCTTCGAAACCCTGTTTTTCGAGCAGGTTACAAGCGTTTTTTGTATTCATCGATCACTTCCTCAACCCCTCCCCCTTCCCCTCCCCCACCACTACACTCCCCTCAGCACCACGTCACTTTCCCTACAAGCACAAGCTGTGTGGTTAAAGGGATACTAGCCATACCGAGGAAAGAGGAAACCGAGCCTAACAGCGAGAATCATAAACTAGAAATAGCGTAGTACAGAAAACCACCTTCATGCACTTTCGTTTCGTCGGAGTGGCATGACCCGGATTCGAACTGGCAACCCAATTCGTCCCTATATCACTGACACGGCTCCTTTATCACCATGGCCGCTCCTCCACTGGCATAAAGATGAGCTCACTGAACCCATTGTTAAGTTCACAGCAGTGACCAGGTCTCCATTGGACTGAGAATGCTTGCAGCCACAGGCAAAGGAAGAAAAATCTATACAAATGCTCAAGCAAGGGTTAAATAAATAAATATACACGAATCGATGTAGATTATATAAAAGAAAGAGAAAAACAAGCCAAACAGCGAAAATCATACACTAACCTTACACTCATACACTTGCATATAGCTGCAAGCATTCTCAGTCGAATGGAGCCCCTGGTCACTACTGGTCACTGTGACCTTAATAACGGGCACAGCGATTCATCTTTAGGCCAGTGGAGGAGCGGTCGTAGCGATAAAAGCACTATGTCCAATGATCTGGGGATGAATTGGGTTGCCAGTTCGAATCCGGGTCATGCCACTCTGACGAAACGAAAGTGCCTAAAGGTGGCTTACCGTACTACGTTATTTCTAGTGTATGATTTTCGCTATTTGGCTCGTTTTCCTCTTTCCTTTATATAATTTACAGAAATTTAACTAGCTATATCGTTCGCTTTGTTCACTCTAGTGGCGTCGATCCATGCTTCACGTAGTTTGTTCGATCACGATAACATCACAAAATCGATGTACTGATTATTTCGACGCAAGCTAATTGCAATTGATGCTCACAGTTCGTTCATACCATTCCTCGGCCCTCCTGCATTCCGTCTGCATCATTCAAAACGTATGGATTGTTTGTTTGTTTGCATGTTTGTACGCCTATTGCTCTGGAGTAAGGCCCCCCCCCCTACAGACGTGAGAGTAGCACCAAATGAAAGATTGACAGAGCAAAGCGAGAAACGCATAGAAAAGGTTTACTTCACGTAAATCGCTCGCTTTCCTCGCTCAATCTACGCACCTCTCTGTTTCATTAATGTTTTACAAACCTTTTAAAACCTATTGGCCTGCTTTTTCCGTGCGTTCAGCAAGTTGAAGTATGCCTAAAACCAATTTTAAGATCTATATGTAATGATGGCCGATAGTACGTATGATTCAAAATATTTCATTCATTTAGAGTTATTTTACAATCAAGTTTTTGTCAGAAGGCCACTTTTCATATTTCCTGCGTTAGCAAAGCTTTTTGCAACAAATATGTATACATAATTTACCAAATTTTCCAAACGAGATACACAATTTTGTTCGATACACGACAAGAAATACAGTCTTAAAGCTTTATTCGCCTTTACCGTTATTTTCTTGCTATGAGTCTTTTGCTATAATTTAAAGCAACTCAAGGTGAATTCGATCCCCGCACGGCAGTCGTAAAGCTTGTGGCGCACTGCTCCGTTCCGTTCCGTTCCGTCCCGACGACGAAGAGAGCCTCCAGGGCCACTGTAGTTAGCGACTGACTGCAA
This sequence comes from Lithobius niger, assembly GCA_023313725.1. NCBI lineage: Eukaryota > Metazoa > Arthropoda > Chilopoda > Lithobiomorpha > Lithobiidae > Lithobius > Lithobius niger. Next base: position 13,408 of record JAHWFP010269528.1, read on the forward strand.
CGTATGGCCCAGCACACATTGTTTCCGTCGCCAACTTTTTTTAATAATAATAATAACCTTTATTCAAAGAGTGTTGCCGAAGGTCTACAAGTCCTTGTTTGGCTACACATTTAGACAATTTCACAATCAAGATAAAGAAAAATCTATACAACAAAATTAAATCACACAGTATGGTAAAAAAAATATAAAAATAATAATAATCACAGACACAGAAAAAAAAAACAATAATTAAAAAATAAAACTATACCTTAGTTGTTAATTAGCCATTCTTTTATTTTGTGTTTGATTGAAGTGTACTGAGTTAAATCTAGTAATTTTGATGGAATTAAATTGAAAATTGTTGGAATATAATGATCTTTAGTTTTTGAGCCATAATTATTTTTAATAATTAGTGGAATATGGAACCTTAACTACGGTGGCCCTGGAGGCTCTCTTCGTCGTCTCGACGGAGCAGTGTGCCACAAGCTTTAGAACGATGGAGAACACAAGCACGCGTTCGTTGTGAACAAGCCAACTAACCAAGACAAAAACTGCGCGTTGCTTGCAAGGGTCACGGAGCTTTACCCCAGTCGCCTTGTGGATAATTCCTCCTAAATCTGAAAGCAACATGAAACACAAAGTAAATGTTGGGATATCACGCTTGACTTCGTTCATATGTGCTACACCAACATAACATAGCATTTAGAACGATGGCCAAAAGTAAAACTAATATGGCCCTGGGGAGACCCCACTCCGAATGCCGAAGAATTCTGAACAATGATCTTTGATAACTTCTCCTTGTATCCGTTTGTTCAGGTAGTTTGCAATCTGTTTTCCAATGTGGAAACCAACACCTCCGGTGGACAATTTTCGCAAAAGGATGTCATGAGGGACACTATCGAATGCTTTCTTAAGATCAAGATCAATGACATCAGTAGCAAATTATTTTATCCTCAAGATTTTTTGTCCACAGAAGGTTAGTCAGTCAGGATTTGCTCTAACGAATCCATGTTGATTAGGGCTAAAGCCACCTAAAACTCCTTGACCCAGGGAAGGCACCTGGTCCTGACCACATCTGAATTGCACATCCTCGTTGTCGATGGATATTGATAACGAGGATGTACAGTTTTTAACAAGTCTCTCACCTCTAGAGAAATCCCCCAAGGATGGAAAACGGCCAATGTTGTACCTGTTCACAAATGTGGTTCATTAGTAACTACAGACAAATTAGTCTCCGGTCACATATTACTATAATCCTTGAGAGATTGATCAGTGATTAGCTACGACGGGATATCGAGATCTCGATATCACACATTACTAAAATCCTTGAGAGATTTTTCAGTGATTAGCTACGACGGGTAGCTAATTACTGATAAATCTCTCAAGGATTTTAGTAATATGTGACCGGAGACTAATTTGTCTGTAGTTACTAATGAACCACATTTGTGAACAGGTACAACATTGGCCATTTTCCATCCATGGGGGATTTCTCTAGAGGTGAGAGACTTGTTAAAAACTGTGCGTCCTCGTTATCAATATCCATCGACAACGAGGATGTGCAGTTCAGATGTGATCAGGACCAGGTGCCTACCCTGGGTCAAGGAGTTTTAACTTTGTTCCCATTTTCCATGCAGAAATGTGTCGGGCTACAAAATCAGGATTTCTTTCCAGGAAAGTTCAGCGCTGTTTCCCCTGTCAGTCAACTTTGCAAAGTGATTTCCAAAGAGTTCCACGATTTTGTCAAGGCCAGTACGGGCATTGCCTTCACCGTTGCGCGCGGGTGCAATGAATTTTGCCGCGTTAGTTTCGTATCTGTATTTTTGTTTGAGTATATCATTAGGCTAGTCATACTTGCTTCGTCAATCTCGAGACATTTGCTCCTTGTGCTCTAATGCTCCGATGGGTGCTCATGGTAGCTCTGAAGCGACTATTTACGTCTGACCGCTTCACTTTCATCACTGACCATAACGTGTTGAAATTCATGGTCAATGACGAGGTGACCACCAAAGCTGAAAACCGCGGCCTTCGAACAAGTTACTAATCGTAGATCCTTTTTTGTTCTCTTTTTGACGAAACGACTTAGAAAGGATAGGCGAGGAGATGGTGTGGGGGTGGGGCGGGGGATTGAATGGCCTCTTGGGAAATAAACTGTTCATCATAATTGTGTCAGGGTCGAGGAGAAAGGGGAAACAGCAGCAACAGAGGACGATGAAAAACCGACCCTGAGATGACTCAAACACTGAAATGACTCAATCAACTTCTGAGTGTTGGAAGAAGGCGTAACGAACCAGTCCTCACCTAACCAAAATTAAGATGGGTTAGGCGAAATTATATACGGTGGCATCATTATATTAATTTATATTTATCTATTTGTGTATTAAATTAAATTAAATCAAATTAAAGGGGGTGTATCGATATAGGAAGATTAGCCTCTAGTGCCCAAGTAAAGCGTAAAATGGGGACATGTTGCCAAAAAAGGACTTCCTGTTATCAACTCTGGAGGCACTGACAATGTGTTGCGGTAATCCATTCCACAGACTGACAATGACATTAAAAACGCCCTTCCTTGTGCTAGTTTTGAGAGATTTGGGCAGCAGTTTGAGGCTGTGACCACGAGTAATATTAGAGTGGGCAAGGGTGAAGAAGGCGTTAGATGAGAGAGTATCGTAGCCATGGTGAATCTCGAAAACAAGAAGAAGGTCATCCCTGTCAAAGCGACTACTGAAGGAAGGAAGCCCAGCCTGTCGTGGTAGGAAAAGCAGATAGAACGTTTGGTGAAATATCGAAAGGTGCGTTCGAGAAGTTGAAAAAGTTTCTGATAAAATGGTCTCCATGCTAGGATGCAGTATTCAAGATGGGGTCTTACCTAGTATGTGATAATTAGTTTAACATGGAAGGACTAGCTGAAGTGATATACTTGAGAATAAAATTACCAGTCCTTCTAGGTTGGAAGATGATTCCAAGATTATTCCAAGGTCACGATGATTCCAAGGTCATGTATTTCAGCAACAGATTGGAAAATCGTAGTATACCGTGGAAATATTTGTATTTAGTATTGTTGTACCCATGTTGTAGGACCATGCATTTACCAAAGTTGAAAGTGGTTCCATTTTGGTTGCTCAACTTCAGTAGGGAATTAAGTTCACGTTGCAGAAGGACGGAGTCATCCTTTATAGTATATATTATTAATTATTTTATTATTTAAATTTGTCTTTAGGGAAATTTAGGGAAATTATGAGAAACAACCAAAAGACGTGACACGTAAGACAACAGTAAAAGTAGGCCATTCATGTTTTTCAATAAGTGGGCGTCGAAAACCATTGAAAACACTGAAAAAAATTAGAGTGGGGTTGGAAATCATTCAACCAATATCCCCACCCATACAGCGTCAATGCCAACAAGGCGGCTTCCAGGAAGGGATCCACAGTAACCTTAAGATAGAACCGCAGTAGGAAACAACAAAGCTATCAATGCGCACGTTTTGAATTCCACATCGGTATACGACCAACAACACCCCCGCCCCTCTCCCTGCATTTCTACCCCTCCCACGAATTAAGCCTAACAAACGTCCCGTTCGTTGGGCGCCATTCTGAAGAGCGAATTCATTGCTGGCGATTGGCTCTTTGGCAGCGTCCCTAGACACGGCAAGGACTGGCAGCCCCCCAGGGGAAATTGGGCTTGGGTCGAGGCTCGCTTTTCCCGGGAAACGCTAGCCTCTCTGGCGAATCGTTCGAACAGCGTTCCATCATCGAACGCGTTTTAATGGGACGCGAATCACACGACGGCCTTGAAGCACGTGACCGGAGACACGTGGTGTCAGGTGAAGCGTCCTTGCAACCAGGAATACGAGAGTGGAAGGAGAAAAGATGGTGGGGTTGGGGTGAGTAATACAAAATCTCGGGGTACCTGGGGATTTTTTTTCTTCAAAACCCGAGGTTCTATTATTTTTAAAGTTTTTTTTTTACAAGTTGATAGCATACGGTTCGAAGATGGCACTCGTCGTTACGAAACGTCCACAGAAGGGCACGCTAATGCTGCGAAAACGCAGGTTTTATTATTGTGATGTCACGTTGTAGGGATTGATCCGGCATTGGTAATAAACCGAATTACGTACCATGCTACTTTACTACAATTGACCTTGTCTGCCTGATTTCTCTGTCGGTCTTTCCATCCAAATAACTCTTGCACCAAGAGGTCGCAACTGCACTAGAAACAATGCATTCCAAACCTTCGCAATCTGCACTCCTTCCGGTGCTTGGTCGACGCCGGTAACGCCAACATGGCGCCAGCTAACTTCCGGTTCGCGTGAGAATGAGATTCGCGAGGGAGCAATCCTACGATCTATTTATTTGTTTATTTATTTATTTTATTTACAAAATTATTGTAACGCCCTATAAAGTGCATAACAAAAATTTTAGATTAAAACAACAATTTTTAAAAACGAAGAAACATGGCGTCGCTTATGGTGCCCACCGTTCTCGCGTCTGCTCTCGCCTGAATGAGAGTCGTGAGATACACATCTTATAATTCGTCATCACTCCTGTGGTATGCGACGGAGAACACGTATACATGACAGGCAGGTTGTCACAAATTCGAAAACGCTGTATATCTTAAAAATAAAGCAAACATCTTTATTATAATATCGGAGGCCGGCTAAAAGGAAAAGGAAAGCCTAAAGGAAAACCACTTCTCCCCTCCTCGCGCCCGCATTGAAAATGCACTCTCCCACTCTACTTGCAGCCAAAAAGGAACCAGGCATGAGTGGTCGATCAATCTGACAAGTCGTCCGGAAGGGTGCCGGGAAAATGTCCCGGGAAATGTGACCGGCCCCGTACATAGCACGGGCTTCCTCTAGTCAGTTTATAAAATCGCAAACTTAGTTCAAACTTTTGCCTGTGCTAGGATAAATTTTGCAAACAGTGTCACAGTTTAACTGTAGCTGTGCGTGTTTTACCCTACCTCGTGCTCATGTCGTTTGAGGCATGTTAAAGATCATAATAACTTCCGATTGGAACTGCTTAGCAAAATTGTCCTTCTCGCCTTCTGGTGCCATGCGTGCGCGCCAAACCTACAGCAGATATTCTAAGGATTTCGATAAAAAAAATTTTAAGCAGCAACTGACTTTATGTAGCGACCTAATAATGTGTTATCGATAGTGTGTGTATCGATTTTGCGATGCTCTGGTGATCGAATAAACTGTATGAAGAAAGGAACGACGCCAACTGAGTGAGCGAAGCGAAAGGTATGGCTTTGACATTATATCAAGGCATACCATACTCCATGTTGTATTAATGTGTATCGGGGGAAAGGAAATTGGAATTCATAACAGAATCCGAGAATTCAACTAAGGGGTTGGGGAGATGGAAATGTTTTAATTCCAATGGAACCTTGTAAAACAACTAATTTTCCTGAATTTAGTTCCTTATCAACGTTAAAAAAAATTTTTAGATTTTTTTCAACTGAAATAAATTCAAAAAAACTAACAAAGGAAAAAGAAAGCAAAAACTTCCAGAAAACGACAACAACAATGGAGATGTGACACTCACTAGAAAAAACTAAATACAGATGCAAACCTATTTACGTTCCCTTTTGGACTTGTATGTCAGACTGCCTGAGCGGGGAATCGAACCCAGGACCTTTGAAATCAAAGGCCAAGGTACTACTGCTGAGCCAGATTGACACGGAAAAAAGCTAACTTCGGAAGAAACTGACGAAAATGCGTCGAAAATTTAAGTTGAACTCGGTCCGTGTTCATCAACAATGGTAAATATGTAACTTTTCCTTCAAAAATTGAAATAAATGAGCTATTTGTCTGCTTACAGCGAATTGTACTCTGAACTTCAAATGCCCCCTTCCCTCCACCCCCCCCCCCCCCGTGTGTGCCACTGAGTGATGAGTGGCGTGTGACATCGATGATGGTGGTGGTGGTGGTACACTTCCGGAGTAGAATGCCAGGTACACTTTTACAGTACTGCAACGCCAGAACGATGCAAAACTTCCACAAAAAAAACTCCAACTGAACCAAATGAAAACTTAAAGCGTCTTCCTACCAGTTAAGGGAATTCATTTTTATATGATAGAAGTTATTCGAAAAACAAAAGTGCAAGCAGTGATGAGACCCTTTTAAGGAAAGTAAGTGTCTGATGACAGCGTTAGGGTAGTGGAAAAACTCCTGAAGACAACTCCCTCTTTCTTTAACCTGTATTTATGTAATTTCTTCCGCGATGACACCAATTTTCTGACCTCTTCCTTGAAAATCCAACTTTCCCCTTGAAAAATTACCAACGTTTTCCCCAACACCCCTTCAAATTTTATTACGATCGTCGCCGCCCTGATTTTCAGAATTTGCCCTTGAAATAATCCCTTCCCAGAACTAGAGCCTATCATAATGTTGTTTGTTCCTCATTGGCGAAGACATTCTCGAATACCAGATCTAACGACTCGGTAGAACGCCAGTTTTCCCAACGGCGCAGAATGGCCCATGAGGGCCCACTTTGCACTTGGGCCCATCGTTAGGCTTAAATCAAACTCCCAAAGGTGGCGAATGTGTTGGGAATGCGTCTCCCGTAGTTCTTAGAAAAGTCTTACTACGTGCTACATCAAGGAATTAGGTTTGATTTGAGATTCGAAAAGAACCGAAAGTAGATTCGAGACGTGATCAGGCTTGGGCAAGTGATGGGGAGGGAATGGAGACTAAGTAAAACCAACCGGCAACTTTCCCTCCCTGGCCAGCGGCGAGGAACCTGTTGAATAGTACACAGAAAACGCAAAGGATTAAAAAAAGAAACGATCCTACAGCATACTCTAATAGCTCACACCTCCTCAATCCTCATAATGCAACCACCCCTATTCCTGGACTATAAAAGCACGGGTGCATTTAGCTTGCACATATTTTTATCTCTCGCAATCGTCTGCAGATTGAAGAGCATTTTTAACGGTGGAAGCGTCATCTGTTCGACAAGAAAATGTCTGCTTCCAAAGGAAAATTCTCCAATGCTCGCATCGCTGGGATATTGATCGCCAGCCGTCCTTCCGTCCCCGGGCCAAGATGGCGTCTTTCACCCGGGCTTTTGCGGCTTTCTTAGCTCACAAGCTATTCTCCCGAGACGCGTCCCGATCCTTGCATTCCCAAAGATAGAGCTTCGAATGCAAACATCAATACCTTTGATTGGATTGCATAATTTCGAAGGCGCCTGCTTTCCGCTTTTCGCACAATTTTGAGGACATGAGTTGCACGCGTGTAGTGTTCAACCTGTAAGTAATTAGTAAAAAAAAAAATTGGACCTGACTATTGCAGGAAAGATTATCAACGAAAACTTTAAAATTTAAGTCCCAAACTGTCCGAAATCACAGACTTTTCGAGCTCCGTTCTTTTCTAACAGGTTTTTTTTTAGCATGATTCCTCCCAAATGATACCCATTCAACGTATTTATATTATTAAGGTGCTCATATTGTAAACTGTAATAATATCCTAATGCAGGTAGGAAAAAATATTATAACCCATATAGGTAGGAATTACCCTGAAAGATACCTTCATAATTTTCTAAGGGTAGCCAGTGTTGTGGTTAAAGTGGAGCTAAGTATAACGCATGGATTTGTGTTCTGAGAAGTGTGTTGAACGGCAGTTCAGGCTGAAGCGGACTGAAGCTTCTTCCGTGGTTCACGTTTATTGTAACGAACTGAATACGGTTTGAATCGAACACAAAATAGGTTCTCCAATTGGATGTTGCCCACGCACGAGTATTTCGTCAATTTCCGCTGGTATTGTCGCTATTACCATGGGTAACGATGCCGCCATTTTTATTTAAAGTTTCGATTCCTACGAAGACCTGACACGTGCTGCCTTCTGGTGCCGTTGATGAAAGCAGATATTATTTTACAACACATTTTCAGAAAAGCGTCATTGCCTATTTATCTACCCTGGAAGGGAACTTTACGAATGTGTTGATGAGTTCATATCACTCCTAATAAAGGCAGAAACATTCGCAGGTTAACAGTCTCTTTACCAGTTTGGTTAAAGATATCATACCTTTTTTTTTTCAATAGGGGTTAAGACTAGCAACGATATTTAAAGGGCAATTACATCCATTTTGACATGCATGTTTGACTCTTGGATCACTTACACAATAACTAAACACAAGAAATGCGGTAAGAATACGTTACTTACGTCCGATATAACAATTTAATTACTGCATTACCAAAACAAGACACGGAGGTCGCCATTGTTTTGCTGGAACGCGCAGAAATTAATGCCGACAGACGGATCTCTTCGATTTCGACTCGCAGCTGATTGAGATAGCTGTATCATATCAAAAACCAAAACTGTAAAAGGGGCCGCCAAGTTCCAAATGGTTCGGCCCTTCAAAGGAGTGATATCAACACACCAAAACATTCGCCAAGTTAATCGCATCGCTTAATAATTCGAAGGTTAAATGAAAACTAGAACATTGCTACTTTCGGTAGCAATATTCAAGTTTTCATTTAACGTCCAAAGTATTATTCGGTGCCATTAAGTTGGCGAATGTTTTGGTGTGTTGATATCACTCCTTTGAAGGGCCGAACCATTTGGAACTTGGCGGCCCCTTTTACCAGTTTTGGTTTTTGATATGATATCACTCCTTTTTTTTAAATTGTGTATTGATTCAACTCCACTACCGTGCAGATGAGTAATAAAGTGCCACGTCAACAAGAAATTGGTTTTCAACAATTTGATACTACCTTTTGCCTATAGGCCGAACTATTCTCAACTTAATCACCTCTTTATTGGTTTTTGGTTTGGTTTTAATTTTGTTGTAATTTGTTGTATTTAGTTAGTTTTGGTGTGTTGATATCACTTCTTTGAAGGGCCGAACCACTCTCAACTTGGTGGCCTCCTTACTAGTTTTTGGCTTTGTTTATTTTGCTTTGTTTTTACACTTGGTTTATTTTTCGTTAATTGGACGTGAATACAATTTCTTTGCAACGTTGTTTAGATTTATTGTGATACACTAGTGTGTGCCTCGGCATGTATACGTCAGTATACACGTTCTCATTGTCCGAACTTTGGCCGTCAAATGAGAGACGATGCCGACAATACTAACAATGGTTATAACAATATTTTCGTACTTACGCGCCCTCCCACGCCATCCCTGTTACGCCCCCAGGCTCCAAACCATAAAAGGTACACAGTTCGTATTGTAGTGCACTCATTCGCCCAATTTCATAGCTGGAAGCCTTCCCGTTATCTTGGAATTGATGAATAATCACCCTATGGGATTTAACATGGGGATGAGCGGACTAGCTAGCTAGCTAGCTTGCTAGTTAGTAACACATTTTCAACGTTATTGAGGGGTATATCTTGCATTTAAAGTAGCATAGCTGAAATGTGCCCAACTATGCTTCAAGATATAAGACACTGACGTAATGGCGTCGCGCTACAATGGTTTACAATCTCGACAATTGAATTGATGTGATGTTTGTTGTGATGTTTGTTGCTTAACTTGGCGCGACACACTAGCGTGTGTCTAGATTTGACTGTGAGGAGCTCAAGCGTCTGACGGCCTTAGCTGGCCACTACACTGCCGGCCAGCTAATAATACAGCTATCTCAATCGGCTGCGAGTCGAAATCGAAAAGTGACATCTGTCGGCATTAATTTCTGAGCGTTCCAGCAAAACAATGGCGACCTCCGTGTCGTGTTTTGGTGATGCTGTAATTAAATTGTTGTATCGGACGTAAGTAACGTATACTTACCTCGTTTTTAGTTATTGTGTAAGTGATCCAAAAGTCAAACATGCATGTCAAAATGGATGTAATTTCCCTTTAAGACAAGGACAACATTTCTTTTGTTATTTATTTACTGGTTGGTTTGCGATCACTAATCAGGTTGTTCTAACACACCCAAACTATCAACTCACCTGTACCGTAAGGTTGCTCACAATCCTTAAATTCACTTTCTTCTTTTCAAGGCAGTCATTAGTACGAAAAAAGTTCTGACTTTTATTGAACCAACTGTGACGTCCTCTGGCGTCGGTTTTCCGAGTAACAGGAATTGTATATACTAGTGTTGGGCGGTACCAGGAATTTTTCAGGTGGTGCCGATAGCAAGCTTAGTAACCCGGTACTCGGTTTTCTACGACACTAGTAAATGAGGCTGTATCTGGAATTATAGGCCTGTGGTGCCAACACCCGATTTCTAAATAATAACACATTTTATTGACAAATGAGTTTTGTTTATATAGTTTTAATGAAAAAAAATATTGGTTGTCCCCCCCCCCCCCTCACGATTTAAGCTTATTATACAATGGTCCGGGAATTTCTAAAATTTCTAGCAAACATGCTGTCCACACCATGTAGAAATGAAAATATAAACAAACAAACACTTGTTGTAGTGCCAAAGTTAGGCAAATTTGGCTCCACTTTTGTGCATTGTTTAGAATACCAATTTTACCATTTTTGATCTTGAACTGATTATTGCACTGCTTTGGCGCCATACATTACAAGGTCTAAATGAACTATTGTTATAATTTTAGCGCCTTTTTTCATATTAAAACAATAACGGTGTTTTAACAATGCACGGTATTTGGTACCGTTGCATTTTTGGTACCGTGAGAACCGGTGTACCGCACACTAGTATACACCAACGTAAAATTGACTTTACTTACAATTCCTCCTGCAATGAAGTACGTTAACGCTTCTACATGTTGTATACGGTCAGAGGAATCTGGTAACCCTGCACCGAAATCTCTTTCGACCACAGATGGTTAGGGTGGCACGTCGAGATTCCTTAATTTCACACGGAAATTTTCCATTTCACATTTTTCTTGCATTTCCCCATAAGCCGCATGTGAGGCAGGGACCTGTTGCCTCCAGACTGAATTGTAGCTTGCACCACATTCTTCGTCGCCTATATTTTCCCATCTTTTTCACAAGCGGCACAGCAAAGGCCACAATGGCCCCCTAACTTAAAGAACAGAATGGCTCTTCAGCTTTATAAGTGCCTTGCAAAGGAGTGAGAAGAAGCGAATGAGTGGGACTTATCGAGTGAAGAAAATAACATAAATGATCAAATGGTCAACGATAAGGCCGTTCCGAAGGTAAAGAAATCGACGGACAAAGTCGTTGCAATAGTCTTATTAGCCGATTCGGCTGTGCAGAAGACTCCCTCCCAACCCGACCCTGTTGCAAGGAGGATATTCAAACGCAGACGTAAATTGTTCACTGGTCACAAACGATTGGTTAAGAGTTTAATTTAAACCATGGCTAGCTACTACAATTTAGAATATCATGTCCAAAGGACAACGGGAGTTCTAAGACGGTCACGTGGGTTTGAGAGAATCGCACTTTCGGCCAGCTTTTGGAACGGATTAGGGTTTTCCCTGCCTTTCTTGTTTGCGGCCGGCGTGAGGGTTCTTGGAAATAAATTTGATAGGCACTTGAGTCGGTTCCGGCCATTAGAGTGCGAAAACAAGGATCGAAGGCAAGACCAATAATATGGTTTCATGACTTGTCAGCCATGAACGTTAATAATTAGCATAAGAAGTGTTGAAAGCGAAGAAACCGTTAAAATTCTTAAGTGGCGATGAATATTAATTACAAACAAGCAACAACAAAAAAATTAGGAAACGACTGATGTCTTTCTCAGTATTAGTTTTCACCAATATCATTTGAAAAATGTTGATACTGTTGAAACAAAATACAGGAAGATCTGGCAACTCCACGTCGCGCACACACATTTGATCAAAACCCGGAATATTTTCCGCAAACTTGGGTGCAAGTCCCTGAAAGTACAAACAGGGGACCCTGAAAGAGTACCTGCAAGTTCGTATTAGCCAGGGTAGTGTGAGAGACTACTGTATCGTTCAACGGCTATGGGATCTGGTCTGACCAGTTTTAGACATCATCTCGTCCCCTGAGGTCAATGGAGGATTTCCTGGTTCGTATCTCTGGGTTCACATCCCCGCATCTCTTAATACTTCTTTTCTCCTTCAAAAACTTCTAATAAAATTCAAAATTGAGCCGGTTCATCTAAACGAGCAAAACTTTGCTTCAGATAACTTAAGGCTAAAAAAAATTACTAAAAAACTATCAATTATCACATTTAACACTAAATACACGTTTCCACGGCAACATCCACTATTTGATCGCAGAACTGATTTTCTCAATCTTAATTTTTCTTAAAATTTCTCATTCATAATCTTCTTTTCCTCAATCGTAGCTAGTACACTGAGACGACCCTGAATAATACGCTGCACAATCCTCTTACGATGGGGATATCCAGTTGAGGGTTAACGTTAACCTTTTGGCTAAACTCGGTAATAAGGAAAAATGCTGATATCCATCACGAAATAAGTTGAGGGCTAAGCAATATTAAGCCTGAAGGTCGAGGGCTAACTTAGCAGTGAGCAGTTAGCCCCGAACTGTAAAAAGCGGTGATATCCATCTAGTATTAGCGTTATTCCTGAGTTTTAACAACACATTAACAGGGCTAATTTAGCCTGAAGGTCCAGTCTACTAACTCCCAGGTCGAGCTTTAGTTAGATCCAGGGTTAAGCTAGTCCGGGGCTAGTTTAGACCTCAACTGGATATCCCCACCGTTAGTTCCTTCCTTATGGAAATATTTGTCAGGATCTGATACTCTGCTGTGTGCATGCGTGTTTTTACCTCTATTCCTCCATATCTACGGCACCTACAACGATGAGGTAGAACCAAATAGAAGACAAAAATATCACCAAAATAAGAACAAACGTATCGCCTTTGATGCATTGGTAACCAGTCATCTTTGATATGGTATTGAAGTGCATCGTTTTGCTTCTTTAACCCTTATTGGTAGGCTAGTGGTAGGAAGGTACAAAATCAAATTGTAAAGGTCCTTTTCCGAAAACATAACCACTACAAATCTACTAAGGAATTATTGATGGAACACCGAATTTTAAATCTAACCAAACCGATATACTTTATTGTTATACAAAGAAGTTACTATTGCAACAATTTCAAAATTAAAGATGAATTTAAAATGAGTTTCCTTCACGATAAAACAATAAGGTTCAAGATTCTACTGATTAAAAATAATGACGGCTTAAAAAATAAAGGTTTATTACATTCCAACAATTTTCAATTTAATTCCGTGAAAATTGCTCGATTTAACTCACTACACTTCTGAAACGTAAAGTAAAAGAGTGGCTAATTGACAACTAAGTTTATTTTTATTTTTTATGTATTGTTTTTTTTTTTGTGTGTGTCTGTGATCATTTTCTTTATCGCACTGTGTGATTTTAATTTTTTTTGCGTATGTCTCTTTATCTTGATTGTAAAATTATGACTAAATGTGTGGCCACACAAGGACTTTATAAATCTTCGGCAATATTTTCTGCGTGAAGTGTATCATTATTATTAATATTAAAAAAATTAAATTGTGCATCTGATAGGCCAATTTTCATTACTGTAATTGGATTTATTGATCCTTAAATACCCGAAAACTGCTCTGAAAACTGCTCTGCGGTTCATAATGACAAAGTTCAATCAGGCAAACGAATCAGAAAGAAAGTTGGTTGCCCCCCCCCCCCCGAGGGAAGGGGGGGGGGGGGGGGGGCCGTTTTTTGCATCATAGTTAGTATCAGCAAAACGACGTATCTTAAAATTGGTTGGCGTCAACTGGCTAGACCGACCACTAGGTTTAAAAAAGGTTGCCAAACATTCACGTTTCTGAAACAAGGTGCGCGGATTGAGTGAGCGCAGCGAGAGATTTCCACTTATAGGAAACCTTTTCATCGCATTTCTCGCTTCGCGTGTTCAATCTTTTATCTGGCACTACTCTCACCTTCCTTACTTGGTTGATTTTGTGAAGGTTTGGTAATGGATGAAACTAGACGAAGCATGGATCGACGTCTATGGAGTGAGCACAGCAAACGATATGGCTACTAAGTCATAAGTACGCATACTTTTCACCTTATCAGACACAAGAAAAACTCCGCACCATGAAGGCAGATTTAATCCTGACTTTCAAAATGGTTCGAGGTTTTTTTCTACTTGACATGCTGCTTTTTAACTTGTCAAGGAATACGTGCACTTGTGGCTACTGTTTCATGCCGACCAAACCTCCTGCCCGGTTGGACATTCGCAGATCCTTCTTCGCAGTGAGGGTAACCGAACCTTGGAGCTCTCTACCGGAGGCCATGGTATCAGCTCCGTCCGTGGGCTCGTCCTAACATCGGCTTGAGTAGGTGGACCTGAGGCACTTCTGAAGAGATCGGATTTCTGCCTCCCGTAACGGGTGGGTGAGGAGAATTGAGAGCAAATTAACATTCTTTTTTTTTTTTTATACTATATATATTTAAATATTTCTTCTATTTTTAACATCGGACTAGGGTAAGTGGCATTTCTGCCCTCCCGTTTCCCAAAACACTCATCATTTGGTGTTTTAAAACTTTATTATTATAAGAAACCCTCGGCAATTTTTAAATTATTTATTATTTATTTATTTACGAAATCTTGGAACGTAGAACGAACACTACCTAACTCTACAAATTCGCCAAATCAATGATAGGGAAAGCCATTCTGATTAAACGTTTTTTTTATATCATTTTTCCTTTTCAATCTTGCATTGAAAACTTGCGCGTAGTCGATCCAATCGAACAGGGCGTGGTCGCCAAAGAAAGCTCCCCCTTGTTCGTTAGCTTCAGTACATACAGTATTGTTCAGCAGATAAGCCAAACTGTCATTCAGTAAGGGGCAGCAAGTATTTTCTTGTTGGGCAGAGTGTGCGCTTTACTTTTACATGGTAGCTTTCGGGAAATTAAATGTGCACTTGCTAATACTTAGACTTATAGACTGAGGTCAGACTTTTGAGCCATTATGACCTTTTTTTAATTGTATTAAATATTTTTTGCCTTATTTTTAAGCTCAGCCCAACTTATTTACTCAGTTGCTAACGTATATTAATATTTCTTGACTGCGTATTATAATTTACGGAGTGTAAAAATTTAAAACTAATTTTAATATTTGTTATTAATTTTATTATGTACAAAAAATATTTTTAGCTGATTTTACTCCTACTCCTAATTTCAAACTGAATTTTAGAACCAAGCCAGTTTGGGTTTAGATGTAAAAATGTTTTTGGGAACCACCATGTTGATTTTAAGATGGAGACTAATAATCAAAATAGCGACGATAAAGATTTTTATTATGCATGGTAGGCCTATAACCAATCTTATCTCACAAATGAATGTCTAAAATACGGGCGCTATCGCCTTACCAACCGTAAAGACTTAAATTACAATAATTTTGTTTTACAATTACGAAACCAGGTAACACTAATCGCAATGCACGGTAGGGATGCACAGAATACAAAACTAGCC
This sequence comes from Lithobius niger, assembly GCA_023313725.1. Taxonomy (NCBI): domain Eukaryota; kingdom Metazoa; phylum Arthropoda; class Chilopoda; order Lithobiomorpha; family Lithobiidae; genus Lithobius; species Lithobius niger. Next base: position 28,721 of record JAHWFP010269528.1, read on the forward strand.
TAATACAAAATACCGAATACACAACCGAATATTTCACTTACCGAATACCGAATATACAACCGAATAGTTAAACTGCCGAATGCCGAACACCGAATATTCGGCACCAAACAATTTACATATCCGACCGAACACCCAATTATTCGGCCCCATGCCGAATAATGGCCAAATAGGCCGAATATCGAATTATTCGGTCGAATACCTAACCGTATGCTCTGCCGAATACCTATAAATTAAACATATTTGATCATTTTCCCATCTTTTTTCAATGTCAGAAGCTAACTCCTTACAAACCAAAAACTAAATGCTTAGCTAAACGTTCTTACATTAACACAATTGCATAAATTTATACTAAAAAAAATATTCGGCCGAATACCAACAAATCTTAACACTATTCGGCCGAATACCGAATATCACTATTCGGCCAAAATCAGTCTGCCGAATACCGAGTATCGTTATTCGGCCAAAATCGATATTCGGCCGAATACCAAATACTTGAATTTACGGCCAGATAGGCCGAATACCGAATAATTACCGAATATTCGATACATCCCTAATGCACGGAAAAGGTACGCAGCATTACGCAAATAACGAATTCTGCACCAGAAGACGCGTCGCATTTCGCGCCGTTATAGCACATTATTTGACAACATTTTAGCCGTAAGTAGGGAGACAGTTCTTAGTTCAGGAATGCCATTCAAGTTCGGGCGAGTCCTTGATCTTGCGTTACTTAACCTTCATAGTTTGCACCCTCCCCTTCCCTCATCCCCCACCCCAACCCCCTCGCCTCCACTCTCCCCCAACCGTACCCCATCCTCCCCATCAGTTTTATAGGATCAGGCAAATTTATTACGTCATAACTCGATTGCATCTCATTTTTATTATAAGACGGTTTCGTAGTGGAGGGTGAAAGAGGGGAAAGGGGGTAGGTATACACTCTACTTGGGACTTTATTGCCACTTTTTTGGCCCCGTTCTTCCTTCTTTCCATCCCGTCCCTCCCCATCCTCGGCATTGGGACAGGTCCCGGAAGAGTGTACCGACCAGCCCGCCCTACCGCCGCTGATCAATAGCGTTCGCTAGCTTAGCAAGCAGTCACAGCGTTGCTCATGGGTGTGCACGTGCTGTTTCAAACCTTTGACCCCCCCAACGACGACTGGGCACTGCCCACAACTTATTACAGAGACGCACTAATGTAATCATTCCGGTTGTTGTGTTTGACCGCCTCACAACTCCAGGCCTATGGCAAAGCAAACATAGCAATCTGTTGTCCAGTGTTTTTGTTTGTTTGCTTCCGCGTTCGTGTTCAGGTGTTCATGTTTGCTGTTCGAGAGGCAGCAAAAAAAAAAAAAGAAGATACAAATAGAAACCTATTTATAACTATAGCATTTATTTTACACTAATCGAGCCCATTTGGCTTTCCGTCATGTAATGCTGAAATATTGGCGTCGTCGATATTTTCCTTATAGATTTTAAAATCGATATCACGAGTTACACATATAAGTTACTACTATAGTTAACGACGAGTAGTCCAAATATTCTAATAATTCGGACTGAAGCACGAAATGCTGCTTCAGAGGTAACGTCTCATTGACGTAACGGCATCAGCTGTAACGACTCAACGACGTAACGACTTCAGAGAACATTACTTAATGACTTAACGTCAGCTGAAACAACTCAATGACACAACGATTTCAGTAGTAACTACTTCACAGGTCAAAGCACTATCGTTTGTTCCACATTATGTTTGCAAGAAACTGACTGTATGGTGTCACGTTTCCTTCCATTACGAGTGCAAAAAACACGTTAGTATCCCACTCGTAGACTCTAACAGTAACTGTGTTGAATCTACAAGTGTGATAGCCACATGTTTTTGCACTCGTAGTGCAAGGGAACGTGGTGTCGTACAGTCAGTTTCCTGCAAACATAATGTGGAACAGACTGTAGACCAATGTGCTAAACTAAACAAAATCAGAATATGTTAATTTGTGATATACAATATGTGAATTTTGTCGCCATTACGGCTGCTAAATTCGCCATCGTTAACAGTTCACATTGTTAGTTGTTTTGTTCTCTTCGATATATATATAATAATTCCAGGGTAATTTCTTCTTTTGAGTCCGGAAAGCCTCAAAGAAGACTCCGGTAAGACTCTGGTAAGTAAGTAAGTGAGTGAATAAGTTAGTAAGGTGTGTTTGTTTAAACCAATGTGGCAATGAAAACATGAACATCAGTGCAAGCTAGGTTTGGTCACCTTGCCTGTTAAAGGACATTGATAAGATTGAATCGGTCCAGTGGAGTTATACAAAGACTGTACCTGGGGTACGATAGTTAGACTATGGCCAACGACTTAATTCTTAAAGTAGGATTCATTCGAACTGAGCAGATTGAAGGCGGGTCTTGTTCTGATGTACAAAATTCTACAGAATATGTTACCTTTCGATATTTCTCTCTTCGAGTTGAGAAGTAAGCCAACTACTAGAGGCCATTCTTTTAAATTGATGATTCCTCGGTGTGAGAAAAACTGTAGGAAATTTTTCTTCAGCAATAGGATTGTTCTTGCACAGAACTTGCTTAGTGAAGAGGCAGTCTCAGACTTATCGGAACATACTTTCAGAACATTAAATAAAAATTGTTTCAAAGCCTTCCTTCCACACCCTGAATTATATGACTGAAGGCACTGGCCCCTTTCCTTTCATTGGGAATGGTTGTTAGTGGTCCCAGGACCCTTTTGCCTTTTATTTTGGCAATCAAGTCTGTTTTTATACCGGGTGTCCGAAAATTCAGGGGTCACCCGGGTGACATGTATGGGTGATACACCGGGGGGGGGGGGTCATGCTGGTATACCGGGGATTTTTATCTTTCTTCATGATGGTAAACCAGCATAGCATACCATCAGAAAGAACAAATATAAAAATCCCCGGTATATCAGCATAAACACACGGTATGCCACCCGGGTGTATCACCCTGATGACCCCTGACTTTTGGGATAACCGGTGGTATTATTCGTCTGAAATACACACCAGCTTTGATATCATGGGTTACACGGAATGCGAAATTGTTTCTTATAAGCCATGTATTATCATTGTTTAAACTCATGGCCAAGGCAGCGCGCAGTTCTCTCCTCCAACCTCCAGAAATAATGGACTGTCCCATACGTTCTTGAAACACAAGAGAGAGAGAGAGCGGAGCAAACTTGATGTCCTACTGAAGCCGATTGATTGTGTTGGACCGATCTATTTTCACAACGGCTGGAACACGTTCGTGAAAGTAGAGCATTTCCGCCTCTCAGGTAGAGTTAGTTGTGTCGCCCCCTAGAAAGCGAATAAAGGACTTTTCCTTGGTTCAACGACCTCGCTTTGACGGGACGCGCCACCTGGATTTCTCCTCCACCCCCACCCACTACTCGCAATCGTTTCTACGCTGTAACCTCCTCCCCCCCCCCCTCCCTCCAACTCCCTGACCTCGTCTCTCAAAAACTTCCGGGTACTGAAACGATTAGTGGCTCCAGCGAGCGGCAAAAAATGGAAGTTAAAAGTTAAGTAAAATTTTAAAAATGCGTAGCGACTAAAATTTGTAAATGGCCCCCGGTAACGCACCTGAAAAAAAAACAAAAAGCTTTCGTAACGATCCCTGTTGCTACGTTTGTTGGAAATATGTTAGTCTCCAGTGAATCTGGGCAACATGGATGTTCGTGCAGCACATTGCGTGATGCTGGTGGCCCAATGATCCACTGTGGCGTCAGGTCATTGACACAGTGAACTCCGTGTTTACAGTTTTTATAATGCAATTCCGTACGCAAAATAGTTTGCATTCGAAGGGGAATAAGCATGATGAACGATTGATGATTCGAAGCGTGCTGCGTTGAGTATTGTTGCGAACTGGTCGTAATCCTTCGCATCGTTGTGGGGCAGATAACCCAGTTTGGGCACCTGCTCCCAAAAATTGTGTGCAGTCATGGAACCAGTCATGAAACTCCTCATGAAATACCCCGAAGGACCCCCAGTGAGTCCTCCCTGTTTTGTGTATTGAGGGTGGGATTTTTCTTTAAAAAAAAAAACGGTGTAGGAGAAACTTCTCAGCCCTGAGAGCACACCTCTGTTTAGAGCCAAGGAAGAGACCTCTCCTGATGCCTGAGAGCCATGCGAGATTCCTGCAGTTAAGATACTGGCGCCTGCAGTGCAAATTAGAGTTGGCACCATGTAGATGCGAAATTGAGAAAGCTCGCTCCCATTTCAAGACAGGCCTCTTCCCTGTCCTAAGCTTGGAGGGTTGTGCCTTCAGGACTAGGAGAGAGTATCAAGAAACCAAGTGTGAACGAACAACTTAACATATACTATAAATCCAACACATCGCCATAGAGACAGCAAAGGTGATGAATTTCAGTCGAAAAGGTATTAAAATAAACGGGTTTGAATTATAAGTCAGGGGGTGGGACCGAAGGTAGCCGTTTTCAAACAAACAAACAAAAATGAAGGTACTCCAGTGTAAAATAAGTAACTTTCAGGGCTCTTTGTTCGGCCTGGAACTTTTTGTACTGGAACTCTTTGCCTCCTGACCTATTTATAAGCATCTGCATGAACCTTTACTGCAACTCTTAAGGGATTCCTCTGAGGGACTGGAATGATTTCACACATCCAACCTTTCAATTTTGGCTTTGCATTACCCTATTTTTGTATCGATGGCTTGACTCTTTACGTTCGCAGTTTTCCATACTTAATACATTGTTTGCATTTTGTGATTTTTTATTTCCGTTCAATTGGCTTTCTTGTTCTGCTGTAGATTTTTTCATAGTGCCTGTAGTGGATGGATGCTCTCTGGTTTACATTCCGTTGCCTTTTAGATTTATTTAATTTAGATTTATCTAGATCAAGGACCGCAATAGCGGTCCTTATGTAAGCCTCTGCATGAACTTCCAAACTTTGAACTCCTATAATTCCACCCAGAATTGACTTAGACCAACGAAATTCTGTATTTTGGGGCCGTGTCGTGTCGTAACTATGTCACCCATTAAAAATTTTAATGACAACAATCGAACCGTTCCGTGTTCACAATATGTCCATTTGTTGTTGTTGTTGTTGTTGGGACTCTTTGCACTAACCTGGAAATCGAACCAATGAACCGATTTTCAAGTATTACAGCTTAAAACGTAGGTATGAACATAGACTAGGACCTTATGAATGTAATTTTAACGTAACTACAATATTCTTGTGACGGAAAGCCAAATGGGTTAGAAACTTTGCTATCACCTAGAGATCGAACCAATGAACCGATTTTCACTTTTTAGAGCTTTAAAATTAACAACTACCAGGGCCTTTTGAACGCGATTTTAATATGACTGCAGTATTCTCGTCGGCAGAGCATTTATTATTGTACAGCACTGGGCAGAAATTATTAAGTGGAGTACACAAATTCTTGCAAATCCAGCTAAAAGTATGAAATTTGGTACACAAGTCTTTCTTAGCAACAAAAATCGAACCAGCTATGGATCCCCCATGAAATACCCCAAGGGCACGAAGCGCTCCTCCGCCCCCCCCCCCCCCCCCATCCCCCCTGTGCCCTCTTACAGAGATTTGGGCAACAAATTCTTGCAGATCAAGCTAAAAACATGAAATTTCGTACACAAATCATTCTTATCAGCACACATCGAATCAGCCATGGAACCCCCATGATATACCCCCAAGGGCCCCCAGCACCACCTCCGTGAGGCTGACCAACAAATACTTGTAAATTGAGGTAAAAGTTTGAAATTTGGTACACAAGTCATTCTTAGCAGTACAAATTAAACAAGCCTTGAAACCCCATGATATACCCCCCAATGGGCCCCCAGCGCCCCCTTATGCTCCCACGCTGAGGTTTGACCAACAAATTCTTGCAGATCGAGCGAAAAACATGATATTTTGTACACAAGCCGTTTATTTGTGCAGTCATGAGGCTCCTCATGAAATACCCCCAAGAACCCCCAGTGAGTCCTCACTATTTTGTGTCTCGAGGGTTAGATTTTCTTGAAAAAAAAAAAGGTGTAGGAGAAACTTCCCAGCCTTGAGAGCACACCTCTGTTTAGAGCCAGGGAAGAGGCCTCTCCAGAAATCTGAGAGCCATGTGAGATTCCTGCAGTTACGATACTGGCGCCTGTAGTGGAAACTAAACTTGCCGCCATGTACATGCGAAATTGAGAAAGCTCGCTCCCATTTCAAGACAGGCCTCTTCCCTGTCCTAAGCTTGGAGGGTTGTGCCTTCAGGACTAGGAGATAGTATCAAGAAACCAAGTGTGAACGAACAACTTAGCATATACTATAAATCCAACACATCGCCATAGAGACAGCAAAAGGTGATGGATTTCAGTCGAAAAGGTATTAAAATAAACGGGTTTGAAATTATAAGTCAGGGGGTGGGACCGAAGGTAGCCGTTTTCAAGTTGGGTGAGTGCTCTTCCAGTTTACACGACCGGAGAGGGTAGCGAGATCTAGGCATTAAACTTCTGGGTGGCTATGATCAACTTTTTCGCGCCTCATAAATGGAAATGCTCACGACAGCAACCATGCCCTTTGTTCTGAAATAGGCTTATTGTCTTTTAAAAAGCACGGCCGGCCAAGAGAGAAAAGCCCGGGGCCTGAGGCCGAACTCCGTACCCCCAACTCAAACCCTCCCTTTACTAAACAAGATGGCGACTGCACGAGCGAGCGCGTGCAAGGCTTTGTGCACGCGCGTCCTTCCCGTCCCCGGGAATTCTGCACCTGATCGTTGGCCACCCTACCCCCCTCCCCTACCCTTCCATTCTTCAATCGATCTCGAAAACCTCGTTACAGTAAACAAATACGCGCCTGCAACTCTAGAGCCCCCTTACATCAACGCACGTTTCGCCTGCATGCCTCCCGACACTACCGGACCCCTCTACAAAGCCCGTCGAAGTGACGTTGTTAGCAAAGTACCCGCGTACAGCGCCCCGCGAGCTCTTTACTGGGATGCCTTGCGACGAGGTCGGTCTGTCGGTCGGTTTCTCAACTCCTTTCGCACCCCCGCGACTGCCGTATCGAACCCGTCCGCGACGGTCTGAAGACGGCTGGGGTAGGACTGGCAGTACTGAGTGGCGCGCTTATCAATAACTTCTCTCTCTCTCTATTCTTGGGTGCCCAATGAGCAACGGACAGTTTCCTTCCTGCATGCCGTGAGTGGGTCAGTCGGAGCAGTGTGTCCAGAGCGCGACCAGGTCATCGCGGTACACCTGGCGCGACGAGGCGATCAATACTTTTCCAACCCCACCCCTCAAGTCACATGATAAGAATGATCACCTGCCGTGTCAACGCCAAGGAGTTTTAAAATGTTGAGTGAGGGAGGTTTGCTCAAAAGGTTGAAGAATAAAAGAAGCAGTAGATTCCCAAGCTTCCAATGTGTGTGTGATGTCCGAAGCTCAAAGGCCTACGTTTTCGTAAAAGACAGCGAGAAAAACAAAATAAGTCATTAAATCGATGAAAAACAATAAACACAGACGAGTATAAAAAAAAACCCGCCTGTACAATACATAATCAGCGCGCGCACACACACACACAAACGTTAAACATTTCAAACACAAACTGCGTTCACTTTCAGACATAATCACTACATAATCATTAAAGATAAACAATAGTAAAATTAACTGAAAAAAGTATTAGAGCTCGTATCCCCATACTCGCAGCTGTGAAAGTACACAAATAAAAAGGAATTAGTGTTCACTCGAACGCAACGAACTATAATTTGCTCCAATTTCAGGGAACAAGGACTGTCTTTACTCAATGATTATAAGATGTTAAACATAAACAATAGTAAAATTAATTGAAATAAAAAGTATTAGAGCTCGTATCCCCATACCACAGCTGTGAAAGTACACAAATAAAAAGAGCTTCGAGTTGACTCGAACACAACGAAGTATAATTTGCTCCAATTCCAGGGAACAAGGACTGTCTTTACGAATGCCGGACAAAATCCCCGTGGACAGAATCCCCCAGGACAGAATCCCTCCGGACAAATGCCCCCCGGACAAACCCACCACTCGTTGAACAAAATCCCCCTCCTTTTAAGACCTGTTTGGACAACCCCCCCCCCCCTTCACTAAAATACTTTTTTCGAAACAGGCAATATCATTTTTATCGTATTCCAAACAGGCAATATTATTGGAACCACTACCGCGGTGTGGCTCCAAGCTCGTCCACCATCGATCTGTATATGTGGAAGGTTGTACTATCGCCATTGGTGTAAAAGGTAAATCAAGGTCGCCGTTCACGAAAATGATGTCAGTTTTTTTCAAAATTACGAGCCTCGTTCGCGCTGTCGCGCTCGCTGCGGCTAACTACATAACATCAAAAAACGCAACCAAAAACTTAGCCAGAAAACTTCACGCGCCGGAATCTTGCTTGGAGCTTCTGTGGTAGTGGACCCACCATTTCTTGCAGCCACTCGACGAAATGGCCCAGGAATCAAAGTAAGCAAGGAGTTCTTCGATGCCGTCAGGGGTGTGTGCCTTAAGGTATTCCATGCCATAAACTACGTCGTCGATTGGCAAAAAAGTGACGCGTAGGAACTTTCAATTTAAAAAAAAAAGAGATTTTGTCCTACCGCAAGGGGGATTTTGTCCGACGGGCGAGGGGATTTTTTCCGGGGGGATTTTGTCCGGAGGGATTTCGTCCTGGGGGATTATGTCCAGGGGGATTTTGTCCGAATACCGTCTTTACTCAGTGATTATGTCTGAAAGTGAACGCAGTTTGTGTTTGAAATGTTTAATGTTTGTGTGTGCGTGCGCGCACTGATTATGTATTGTACAAGCAGGTTTTTTTTTTTATACTCGTCTGTGTTTGTTGTTTTATATTTTAAGTCTGTTTCTTGTGAGTGGCTACAAGTGTACGATGAAAAAATACAAGATGTTAAACAAAAACAACTGTAAAATGCTTCACTTCGATACTTTAAAGCGTCATCTCTTTTCAATCGGAGTCAATTTTTTTTGGCATCAGCCTCCAGTGGCTGCCCTAGAATTTTGCTGGGGGGGGGGGGGGAGCAAAAAAAATGTGAATCCACAATGGGAAACGAGAATTCAGCTAACCCGCAAATTTACAATCTGGTGTTCCTGTTTCTATGACGATGCCTACAGTCGCATTTTCCTACACCAATTAAACCAAAAGTTATTACGGTGGGTACAGACTTTAGAGACACCCTGTATCAGAAACAACCCACAAGGGCGTAAGAACCCATCAAGTTTTAGCCAATGCAAGTAGCGATATCTAAATAAAAATGGCTGCCACCAAGTTTTAGCCAATGCAAGTAGCGATATCTAACTAAAAATGGCTGCCACCAAGTTTTCTACATGGTGTGGCAAGACTAACCCGTGTAAGCCTCCTGACCGAAAAGCGTTCACTTTACCTAGTAGTGATGTCATCCCTGCCACTGAAGAACCGCCAATCTAATCCCACCAACTATTAGATCGAAGGTTAAATGAAAAACCTGACCATTGTTTCTATCGGCAGCAATGGATAAGTTTTTTTTATTTAACGTATGAAATAATAGTTGGTGACATTAGCTAAGTGGTGGTTCGTTGGTGGGGTGATATCACTACTTTCCAAGGGTAACATTTTTCGGATAGGTTTTGTACACCATGTAGGACTACGAACTTAGTGGCAGCCATTTTTATTCGGTTATCACTGCTTTGATTGGCTGAAACTGAGCGGGTTCTTTCAGCCTTGTAGGTTTTATTTTTGATATCACTTCTTTTGTAGTTTTTTTTAAATCTTTTATTTGCTTATTTTCGCCAGTGTCCAGTTAGACGTTCAGTCGCACGTTTTTGATAAAGCCACAAATGTGAAATGAAAAAGTTGATTATTGCTACTACGTTTGGATATCTTCCACACTTCCGCAGAGGCTCATGTCACGAAGAACCCGTAACTAACACTTTTTTCTATTACCCGTTGTGCAGCGTAACACGGAATTACTGAAGAGCGGAATTGAACAAACCACCAGATTGAAGACTCCGGATCCTAGCTGAACCGTATAGGGTGCTTACGGTCCTAATTTTAATTTTGGCATTTGTAAGGACCCTAACGTTCTTAAATTTAAAAATATGGTACAACTGTCCTCAAAAGTGCTTAAAAAGGAAATACTTTGGGTCTGAAAAGAACGACTTAACTTGAAAATGTATTTTAAGTCGCAAGTTAAAACTCAAGTTTTAGCTTGAGTTAAACGTATGGCTAAACTGGAAAATAAAACTTATCAAACTGAAAAAAAATGCATATTCTGACAGAGCTGACAAGAAACAAATATGGGAAAAAGTTGGAAAAATTTTACGTACCACTCTTGGCAAATAAAATACCAAATGAATTTTGGGAAATTAACAAAACTGGACAAATGAAAAAAAGGACAAAGCAGTGGCTTCTTGAAAACAACCATGCTTAAAGAAACAATTGCATTTTCTGTACAATTGATTCATCCAAAACTTACTGTAGTTTTGTAAGAATCCTGTATTAATATTTTTCGAGTTAAAGGTTTATGCAAGAATACTCTGTGTTAAAATATGACAACTGCACACAAGCTGTTTATGTACTTCGTAGTGGCCTTGGAAATGTTTTGTAAAATAAAAAAAAAATTAAAAAAATTATCCAGTCGGTGACGTCCTGCAAACGAGAATACTGTTGCGTTAAAGTTTGTAGAAGAGAAGTTGACGAACAAGTGTTACGTTGAAAAAAAAAAAACTTATAAAATTGCATTCTGTTGAGTTTAACACATTTGATTATTATTAAACACTAAAAAAAATCCAACTTGCCAATACTTGACTTATTTTCACGCCGTTTCTGGAATCAAGATTTTTTGTATGCCCTATTGTTACTGAAAAATGCTAAAAAAAAGGTCATTAAAAAAGTTCTTCAGAGCATTTTTTGTGCAACCTTCTTAAAAGTTCTTAAAAGCTTCACAGATAAAAATTAGAACTTCTAGCCCCGCCATGCTGGCTGTTTCATAAAAAAAAACCAATACGATCTTGAAGACACGGGTGGTGTTTGATGCACCGCTTGCAACATGATGGTTGCTGTCTCGTGTGTTTGTCGCCGAAAGCGTGTATTCCGTCTGCGTATTTTCGCACACTGGCTAAAACGTTGATTTTCGTTTGCTTCGCTCACTCAATCAGCACGCTTAGGTAAGGTTTAATTAATTTTCTCTCTGGCTGGCATGTTGAATATTTAACCCAATTTCACTAATCATTTAATTTTAATTTTCCAGCGGATTACGCCAGCAGTTTATGCATATTTTAAACAAATCTTCCAGTGCTTTATGCCAGCGGTTTATGCACAGTTTAAACATGCATCGTTCATATATTCTTTTTCGCTGGCTAACAATACTATTTCTTTGATGGTGTGATTGGTCTAAATTAAGTTTCATTGTTTAGAGAGGTATTATTGTTGCCAGCCACTTTGCAAGGTAGCAATGACTAGTAAAACTGGTAAAAGGGACCTGCAAGTTCCTAATGGTTCGGCCCTTCAGAGGAGTGATACTCAACACACTAAAACATCCGCCAAGTTAATCGCGCCAAATAATACTTTGGACGTTGAACGAAAACTTGAACATTGCTAAGCGAAAGTAGCACTGTTCTAGTTTTCATTTAACCTTCGAACTATTAGTCGGTGCGATTAACTTGGCGAATGTTTTAGTGTGTTGATATCACTCCTTTGAAGGGTCGAACCATTAGGAACTTGGCGGTCCCTTTTACCAGATTTGGTTTTTGGTATTGCTGGTTACACGGGCGCTTTTCGGGATCAGGGCTTAAAACAAAAAACTAAATATTAGGTTATTTTGCAACACCCCCCCCCCCCCCCCAGTGCTCCGATAATAAACGCTTCCATAGACCACTTCAGAACGACCCCTCCCTTCACATGAAGGAGCAAGACCCGGCCGTGCTACAAAACCGTAGGATGTTGTTACTATATCACCTAGACAACACCATAAATAATGGCCGTTTGGACCAACCCCATTTGCCAATATACATCAAAAATCGATATTTTTTTTTTTTTTTGCTGTGCAACTCACTTTTACCCTTTCACGTAATGCATTTTGTTGCACTTACTATTGGTTCAATTGAGAGTTTGAATTAGTTTCCTCCCCTCCCTTCCCCGACCACACCATAACTTGCTCTTTCCGGCTGTGAAGTCCAAAAAAATCTTTACTTAAGAGAGAGAGAGAGTAACACGAACGTAAAATTGCGTGTCCAAAATTACTTAAGTTTGCCTATACACCTGTTAACAAAATGTCATAATCTGTATGCCAAGATTGCTGGGTAGCTCGGCATTAACCAAGATCTCTTATCACCCTAATCCTTCAAAGGACCGTGTGTGGTTTAAAAACATGTGCAGTACGTGACGGGGCAAAAGCTAGGTCCCTCGGCACTCCGCGAGCTTTGTGAGGGGGCCGCGGTGTCCCCGAGCAAAGCGAGCAAACTAAAAAAAAAAAAAAAGAACACTGTGAGGAAAAATATTTTCAGCACTGAGACAAGCAGGATTAAATGTGAGCAATCATTAAAAAATATATGTATAACTGTAAATCACAATCAAATAGAAGAGAAAATGTACGTGAATAATTAAAAGTAACAAGAATGGCACAACCATACTTTGCCGAAAAAAGCGGGGATCGCAAAAGTTTTTACACATGATACAAAAATATTTAAATATTGAACAAATTTGCTATGTTAGTTGGATTAGATCAAGAAGCCACTTCAACAAATTTTCTTCAACGATGACCGTCCTCATTGAGACGTTTCATTTCTGTGGGCAACAAATTAAAATAGCAACTGCATTTGTGACGTCTTTCCCATCATTTTGAGGTTGTATACTGCGTATAAACTGGTTTCGTTTTATGGTAGTCAGTAACTTGGCGAGTTTAAAGGCTAACACTTGGGAGTCACTCCTTATCACTCTGAATTTCTATATTAGAACTCAAGTTAGCGTGTTGAACATTTAAATTAACAGGCAGTAATAAAAAACTTGTCCCCAAGTAAAAAAATTTGGCCGCAGCAACAATTTTTATATAAAATTTAAAAAAAACCTTGTGACGGCAGACAAGTCCCTCCTTTCCCCCCCCCCCTCCTCCCCACCATCTCTCTTTTCACCCGTAAGTTTTGCCATCAGACCGTGAAATTTCCAGAACCAAGAATTGCTATTTACCCTTTTCAACACCAGTTTGGTAAGTTCCCCCTTCCCCTCCCAACCCAGTCTCCCTCGCCATTTCGAAAGAAATTACTCTGCTGATAGATAGTGTCTGCGACCTTCACCAATAAGAATTCATTACCATGTAAATTAGAATGCGCATGCGCCTTGCACCATTTCTGTTTTGGCCTCTTTTTTCCCGCCCCCTGCCAACTCGTACCTTTAGTTTAATGATGACGTCACACCGATTATGACGTTTGCTAGATATGTTGGAAACGAAGTGTGAGAAATGTGGGGAATCATTTCTTTAATGTTGTTCATCACTAATCACGTAAAAATGTTAAAAATTCAAAAAAAAAAAAAAAAAAAAAACTGGAGGAATAGTTTCGTGGGACCACGAGAGTTTGCCATGGTGTATAAACCTAACTGTTTACCTGCTCAGGGAATTAAAAAAAAACTACAAAATGTTGTGTACGACACTACGAGACATATTCTGTGTTTAGGATTAAAAACAAAACTGTGGTAACGTATTAAACATGTCAATTAATAAGCAGTACGTAGATAAGCAAACGTTATGAAAGTTACATTGGTTAGTATACTGATTCCAAGGAAAATAAAAAGTTTGTCCCCTAGTTAAAAAAATTGGCTGCAGCAATTTTTTACATAAAAAAAAACCTTGTCAAGCATAAACACATACTATAATAAAACATGATGGATGATGACAACTTTGGCCTTAATATCTGCAATCGAACTTAGTTAATTCTCTCGAACCCCATCCGTCCCGTCCTCATGCACCAAAAGTTTTCTCCGTAATCCCGTATTTTCCCTCCGTGCTTCTATGTGATCCCGAATTGGTAGGTAATCCACTTCCGCAAATCACCACAATGTGTCAGAGGGCCCGGGTCCGATCCTGACTACAGCTATCCCTGGCATTTTCGGGAAAAGAAGGTCCCTGCGCGGCCTTTTGCTCGTGTCGATTGGGTGCTCCGACTTTTCGTCCTCGGATTTTTAAGTCCCCAGACAGTCAAAACGAGAATTTTTATTTTTCACTATTTCCTTTTGAAGAGTCAGTCAACGGCTTTCAGTTCTGACTGCACCCACCAGGAATTCCATTCTTCGTTGAAGTTCGGGCAGTGAGTTTCCGGCAGTAATGATAGGGGAAGCTTTAGGATGTTTATCATTCCCAGGCGAAGCATGGTTCCCTGTAGCAGGTACTTTCAGTCGCTACTACGTGCGCTCTACATGGTTCATACTGGTGGCATGCATTGAGGGAGAAACAGTCCGAGGACAATTGACGGGTGGCGACAAGCCGACAAGTCTACCTTACGTCTAATGAGGCATTTAAAAGAACGTAGGAATTTCTGATTGAATTAACTATCAAAATAGTCCCCCTCAAGATAGTAGCAAACAAATTACCAGTTATTTTCAGTAGTAAACAACAAACAAGTAACCTGAACAACCTCAGGGCCGGAGATCGAGCATCGGACTGCAGCTTGCTACGCCACAAAATGTTTATACCGTCCCTCCACCAGATGCAAAATCTCGTGACGTTTTTCCTCGCAACGAATCATTGCAAACCAAATGTTGCATTTGGTGTGCGACCAACCTTTAACGGGATATACCTCCCAGCGCCATTTTTCTCGATCCTCCACATCAAGTACGGCCCCAAAAGTCTATTTACTTACCGCTAAGTTTTTTCCTTGCTAAAAATCCGTTTTAAAATGTGGCGTCTACGAGATTTTCTGTTGAATATTGGGGAACTTCATTTACGTTCTTCCAGAACGTATATGATGCTTTGCGCGCCTACAATGACCTTGAAGTTATAGCTGTGTGTGCGCAGTACTAATTTTAATCGTTTGCTAGTAATTACTATGAGATCAAACATTCTAAAAGACTAATGCAGTAAAAATTAAAATTAATTATTCCAATAGATTGCCGAAGCAAAATTATTAGACACTAGCCTAGAAAATTATAAATTGTGATGTTAAAATACGAGAATCATTCCGGTTTGTGACGACACAATCTTTAACTTGATTCTGTTTCGTGTACTATTCCCAAAGCCAACCAAGACAGCAGCTACTGTTCCTCGCTGCGAAGAACGCAGCTACCACCCCAGCCGACCGTGGCACTGTAATTGCGCGGATGGCGATCTGCGCGTGGCTGTTACAAGGCAGGCCGGGTGTCCCTTTAATAGCTCAACTTCATCGGGGATTGACGTTTACTTGTGACCAACTTGACCGATTCAGATTTCAGACGTGGAAAAAGGCCGGTATGGGCTTTATGATGGTTACGTAACACGAAAATGAGCCATTCGAGTCCCATTAGCCCTCAATTCGCCCATCCAATGGTTTACCCTAAACTCTTCCCCAACCTAAAGTGACAACCAGTAGGTTTTGGCGCGGCACCAAATGTCTCCAACCGGCAACACGTGGCCTCTAGCGGCACGCTTGGAAAGCAATGACTCTATTGGCTCGATGGATCGATCAGTCATCAGATCGAATCTTCCATCCTTCCCTTCCATTGGCGCCTCAAAGGCCTCTCGTGCATGAAGCTTTATGTGCAGGAAGTGCAAACTCAAAGTAAGATGAGCAGTAAATAGCAGCTTGTGGTAAAGATAACTCCTTTGGAGCCCAGTTGACCTTTTCGAGCGCAGGCAAGGAGAAGTAAAATAGGGTCTTCTATTTTGGGTTCTTTCAGGGTGTTCGCTTTATACCCTGCGAATCGAGGAATGTCTGAGGTTTTGGGGGCAGGGTAGAATTTCTGTACACCTGTAGTCATATCTTCGATGAATCTTCATCCTATGGGCCCTGATCCCGAAGTCTCGTATAACCAAAAATATAATAAGTAGCTACGGCCGTCATCAGTTCCACTGTCGATATAATGGAGCGATCTCCGCTTTCTTTGCTGTTTGGCTGTCAATCGGATCGGATCGGATTTGCCTTGTAATTTCTAGACAATAAGAGACAGTTGCTTGGGGTTTGGGCCATTGGAAAGGTGGTGCAAAAACTGTGAAAATGGTGTATTCAAACGTCCAAATCGGTCGACGTAAAGTGAAAATTTCTTGAATTTGGTTTATTACCGCCTAACGCCGCCTGTTTATCATCAACAATCAATATTTTAACAATCGGATGCCTTGAACAATTCTGTGGCGCTTTCACAAAAGGGCATAAGTCCATTTTTGGCATAGTCCAAAAATGGCTTGTCTGTACATTTTCTTTGCTTTGACAAAGAGAGGTAAGTCCACCGTAGCATTTTCTAGCTTATTTTGTATATGTCCGTTGGAGGTAAGTTCGCAAGCAGTCAATCTAATTTGACAAACGGAGCCAAGTCCAACATACGTCCTTTTTTTTTCCAAAAATGAACGTATGCCCTTTTGTCAAAACACCACAGAATTAGAAACGGCTTCGCGTCTCGTTGTTGCTTGATTTTGGTTCCTGCTATTGGTCCATTTTGTCACCCTGATGGTTCCTCAACCCCATGTCCAATTCCGGATTTTTCTTTTGATAAACCTTGACCGGACTCCAGTGCTACTGCATGCAAAGTTTGGTTTGGATAGTCCTTGTGGTTTACGCGTGATGCGCGGTCTAAGATTACATTGGAGTGTCTTCATAGCGGAACTATACGCTCCAAACAATCACTTTAACCCTTCGGGGCACGTTGCAAAGTCGTCGGGAACAGTAAACCTCCGTAAACAACGACCCGTAAGACCCGTTTTCATTCTTGATTCCGTCAACTGCACCGACGCCAAGCTACGCCACATTTAGAAAATTGGGCAGAATGTCGGCATCACCCTCGACATGCAGACCCACTTTTTTTTCAGTATATAGTTGTGGTTGTGTGTTTAGACACGGTTTCTGATGTTATATGTAAAGCCGCAGCGTGCGCGGCAGCGCGAGCGGGGCAGGAACATTGTGTAGCCTATCACAAAAGGTATCAATCGTTCCCTATCAAGATCCACTGCCGACAAGCTATGCCGTATCCACACAAAAGTTTTCATTTCCCGAGCTGGTTTTTTGCTCCTTGTTCACAAAGATGACGCATATAAAAGGTTAAAACATAAAATATGTTACTAGCCCCACGCACAAGTTATCTGGGGCAGCCATGTGGAAAGTGACCTTCCAATTTGGCTGCCCCCAGAAAACTTATGTGTGCTGCAGCTGGTTCCATTTTTTTTTTTCTGTTTTAACCTTTTATATGCGTCTTTGTGAACTAGAAGCAAAAAAAAAAAACAGCTCCGAAAATTAAAATATTTGCGAGGATTTTAAGGTTATTGTGGGTCCGTGCCTTGTCAGGGGACATCTTTTGCTTCCTAAGCTATGCCGTTTTATTATAATGGGACAAACTGTCGGGACCACCTCCCGTCATTCTAAACCTCTTGATTTATCGTGACCAAACCATACCAATGCTGAAAATGGTGCTTCCAACACTACCCGGCTTTATATGGTTTTAAGCATAAAAAACCTATCCCTAAGCCTCTGTGAAACAACTGACATGTATTGGAAGATTGAATGTGAAGACAAAAAAAAAAAAAAAAAGAATTCTGGCCTTTTCTTGTCCATGATCACACTTCTAGAACCTTGGATCACTCCCGACAAAGTCCCTCGCCGACAAGTTATTGCCAACAAAAATGAGTTAGCTTGTCGTTAGGAAGCCTTGACGTCTCCCCCAAATCAAGTCTCTACGTCGTATTTTCAATTCAATAATAAAAAAATAAAAAATTACTAGATTCCATACGTTTGTCTGAAACTGACGTAAACCGTTTATTTTGACACCATTTGGGGTCGCCATTTTGAATCTTCACGAAACTTGAATGGGAGCTTTCTTGATGAATATGTAGGATGTTCGTAACTATGTTCACTCTACTGAACGATGACTTGAAGGTTACAAGCCCAACACCTATTTTGGACGCCATTTTGGTCCGTTATTTCCCATTTTTAGCTTTATTTCAAAGAGATATACCCGCTGCCATCTCGGTAGGAGGAGGTAGACAGCAGGGGTAAAGTCTACCTGGTGGGATAGGCTATAATCCGCCTCCTCGTTATTTATATACCCGGGGACCTTTTCGTTGTTCGCATGCGCACCTTGCCGAGCTTAAAGCAACATCCGGCAGCCTTATAACAGCCACGAGCAGTCACGTGTCCGCGCGCTGCCGTCGCGAGATTCGGCGTAGTAATACTAGTACGTCACTTCCTCCCTCGTCTTCTCGTAATCACGTGAACGACGTCTGGTCTAGCAGACGAATTTCGGGTCACGTGACAGCATTGACGCAAAAACCGTGTCGTCACAACCGGAAACAATAAAACGTCATGGTTATTGTAGGCGCGGAAAGGATCATATACGTGCGGGACGCAGTAAATAAAGTTACCAATATTCAAGAGAAAACTCCTAGACGCCATATTTTAAAACGGATTTTTAGCTAGGAATTGACTAACGGTAAGTAAATAAAACTTTGGGGCCGTATTCGATGTGTAGAATCGAGAAAAATGGCCTTGGGCGAATGTCCTTTTAAGCAGAGCTCTACTACAGTACTACATTTAATGGCCGTGTTTGAACGATGCACTACAGTGGGTTTATCCGACTCTTGGCTGCGTCACTCCTTGCTGACACGCGCGTATTGTTGCCAGAAGCCATTCAACTTCAGCCAATGCCCTATAATTAGGTGGGGGATGTAGCTCACCAACAAACTGCGTCTCCCTGACGAAGCTGAAACACGCTTATTCTCGATTCGTTTCACGGGAAAGTGAAAAAAAAATGTAAGCCAACGCTAGAGAGGAAAAAACCACTTGTTATATCACCGTGGTAATCAGTTTGAGCTGAGATGCGAATTTGCTTTGTAGTTTTGGAAGCGCTTCAAAGCGATACACGTCCAAACCGTGTCACTTTCGGTGAGAATCCCTGTTGTTTGTCGTCGCTGATGGTGGCGGCGTAATCAGCCAATGCCGGGGCCTGATTGGCTCCAGTAGCTCGCGACTTTACGAGCCCCCTTTTTGTCTCTTGTACCGCGACGCCAGCGCCGCAGCTGAGTCAGCGGGGAAGACGGGCGAACAAATTAATTAAAGCGGACAAAACTGATTAAAGGCGGGCGGGACCGTTTGGGGATAGGCGCGAAAGGAGAGAGGCGTTTGAAGAATTGGTTTGTTCCGTGTGGCAAAGAATGGAACAGAGCTCGAATTTAAGAACGAGAAAAGCAATCCTAGTACGGTCGATCGACACCAGTGAGCGCCACTTCCGAGAATTTCCTGACACTGAAGAAAATTCCTCTGTGTTCAAAAGAGATTTGCCTTTTGACTGCCGCGGGGCCTATGGCTCCAAATTTTCTGTGGGGGCCCTACACACCTTTCTGTGGTATAAGTACATTAGGGCCCGTGGGCAATATGAGTGCCTTTTTATTATTATTATTTTTTTGTGTGGGGGTGGGGAGGGGTGATTGGGTTTTGTTGTCTTTTGTAGCTTCTGCATTCATTGATGTGAATCTTCCCTTTTTCGAACCCGTATTGGGAGCTATGGTTACAAGGGGTCATAACTGGAAGCTCGCTTGCCAGCCTGTGCGGACTACCTGCCGCCTAAACTTTTTTTCCGTACGTGTCGTAAATGTTTGGAATGCCCTTAAGGCAACAACTGTAGCCCAGCCAACGGTGCAGGGATTTTGCCGTATGCTAAAACAGGAAAATCTCAACATATTCCTGAAGCGTCAGTATTTACCATTATAGTCAAATAATGTTTATAATGGTCAGTTTTCCTTTTCTCTTAGTTTGGCTCGGTATCAGCGGTTCAACACCCTTCCGTAGTCCTTCCACCTCTATGTGGAGAAATTATTATTATTAATATCAGTTAGCAGGGGCGTTAAGCATACACGTGGCCCTACAGTACGCTGGCCCTCCCGTAAGCCAGGACCTTTGTACAATTTAAGGTATAGGGAACAACCGTTTTGCAGTTTTTATTTCTTAGTCTTACTTGGTGGACTGGGCCCCCTTGAAGCTCGAGCCTCGGGATCTTAAACAAGCTTTGGCCCCCCCCCCCCCCCCCCCCGATCGCCCCTGGCCGCGGGATTCATCTAGCTTAGTGGTTCCCAACCTTTTGTACAGCATTCCTTCCCAAATGAAAAATGAAAATTTCGCCTCCTCATAGAATTTAACTTCTTTTGCAATGCATAGTTATCATAAAACGTCCACCACTGATCTTTATAGTACGACGCGGGCAGCGGGTCGCGGCTTCCCTGCAGTTGTTCACCCCTCAGCATCTTTAGGAACAAGTATGCTAACGGTACAAAAATTTCAAAGTTTCAAATGTCAGAATTTCAAAAATTTCAAGAAAAAGGAACCCGCGTATGCAAAATTATCTCTATAGAAAAGCAAAGTGCTACTACGTTGCCTTAAACTTATGGATGGAACTGATTGTAGTTTTTGATGAGTGAGGAGGAAGGATTTCGGAACCAGCTATGGAACTGGTAACCTATTTTAAGGCATATGTTATTCCATGAGCAACCAAGTCACAGTATGTTTTTAAATCTTCATTTTAAATCGAAGCGCAAATGAAGCAGAGCTACAGAAGTTTCCGAACTTGGATGAGACAGCATTTGAGCGGTATCAATCAATTTGTTACGGTGTTGGGTACTGTGAGAAAGCACTTCAGCGGTATCAATAAATTTGTTTTGGCGTTGGAGATTGTGAGACAGCACTTGAGCGGTATCAATCAATTTGTTATGGTGTTGGAGATTGTGAGACAGCACTTGAACGGTATCAATCAATTTGTTATGGCGTTGGAGATTGTGAGACAGCACTTGAGCGGTATCAATCAATTTGTTATGGCGTTGGAGATGGTGAGACACCAGTTGAGCGGTATCAATCAATTTGTTATGGTGATGGAAGTACCGAGGGTAGGGAGAACAAAAACATGGGAATTAAAAATGAGGCCCTAGAATTAAGCTAATTCTAGGGCCCCATTTTTAATTCCCCATCTCCTTAGAGTTCCTGGGTGCTGCAGCCCCTGATCAGCGTATAGTAACTAAAGAGCGCCCAAGCAATCTCGAACACCATAATAAATTGATTGATACCGCTCAAGTGCCTTCTCAAGTACGTTCTGAAACTTCAGTAGATCAGCTTCATTCGCTCTTCGATTTAAAATGAAGGTTTCTGCGTACTGTGACTAATTCTATGATGGGGGGAGGGGTGCTTCAAGATCCTAGGAGACCTGAAAAACGGAATCAGGAAAAAAGTTACAAAATTCAAGTCACAGAAAATAAGTCGCAGGTAAAAAAAAAATTAAAAGTTAGCTGTTTTAGAATGACACGCCTTTTTAGCACAGTCCATTTGAGCAATATCTCTCATTATGAGTTCACAAGCTCGAAGTCTAATTTTGATATTTGAGAGAATATCAAAATCCTGAAACCCCCTTAATGGCACGATTTTACTGAATTTCGAACTTAAATCCACTAATGAAGAACAGAATGCACGTGGAAAATTTGGAATGAATATGTCAATGCGTTCGAAAGTTATCGAGCTTACAGACGAACCGACAGACAACAGCGCAGGGACTCCTTTACTCAGTTCGCACTGCATGTCCAAATTTCTTCTGAGCACCAATTCGAACTGTTAAAGAATATAATAACAAAAAAAGGGGGGGGGGACAAGCCGTGTCAGTATTGTTTGCGGTAGGACTTCACCCTATGGTTCAAAGGTGGTAGGTTCAATTCCCCCGTTCAGGCAATCTGACTTTTAAGTCCTAAACGCAACGTAAATAGGTTTACATCCGTATTTATTTAGCACTTCTCGAGTCCCCATCCTACTTAATATTTATTAAAATCCATATCCCTTCGAAAACAAGAGGCTACCTGGTCGCAACCAGTCTTCTGCACACTTCTGCCACTTTCGAAAATGTTAAGGGGCACGCCTCTATCCCGCCCTGCAACAGCGCTCTCTATTGTGTAATCTAAAATCAGTAACCATCACAATTGGCGGTTTAAAATGTTTAAGCTTTTAAGCCTTGTTTTAGAATTTAGGCGTAATTGTCAGGTTTCAGGCCTAATTTTGACCTCCCGATTTAATTTCGTAAGGTAAATTCTTAACTGAGAGTTGGGTTCGTGAGTACGGTTATTCGTTTATGCAATATGATGCAGATTTTTGACGTTGCCGTGGCAACGTGAATTATAGCCTAATTTTAAGCTTTCAGGCTTAATTTTTACGTGCTGTTTTAATTTCGTAAGTAGCAGCTAGGAAAATTTGATTCGAGAGTAGGCGTATTCATCCATGCAACATGGTGTCGAGATTATTTTAAATGAAGCTAATGTGTGTCGTTAACGAAATCCTTTTGTTTTTATGGCAGCGTGTTTTCCTGTAGCGTTTACATGCGACAATCAAATGTTATGATTTCAGTTAGTGACGTCGAGAAATCCTATTAGCTGTAACGAAGCAACGATGTTTTAATTTGCCGTGTTTTAAGACTAACTTTTTTTACCGCTGTATCTAATGGTGAAAGCCGTTTGTCTCTATCTGGTACCGTTCTGAAGTTGAAAAAAGTATTTTCTGCACGACAGAAGGCTAAAACAGAAATGATTATTATTGTTGGGGATAGCGAACGAAAGGAAAAGGACGATTTGGTTATCAGAATTTCAAATTTCTACTATCTGTAATATATGAGACGAAAAAGCTTTCAGGACACCTACCTCACAACCAGTTTTTCATCACCTCTTTCTCCTCCTCCCCCCCCCCCCCCCCCCCCCCCCCCTTTACTTTCCAAATGACCAGCATAAAAAAGCAGCGTTGGTGCTCCGACAGTCGTTCGCCCGAAGGCTGCAGCTTCGTTTTTATTAAGCTCCATTTTTATTGACGCTTTCTAGGGATGAAGCGCACACACACACACACACACACACACACACACACACACATCCCATATGTCAACACAATTTTTTGTAATAATACTACGTGGAATTTTAAAACTTTTTCGTTGCCCAATCAAATTTGTATTTAACACTTCATAGAATTTGATTTATTGGTTTTGAAACAAAAGCGATTTTTTTTTTTAAATAGCGCCACTTTTAGTAGGAACGTGGCTGAAAAAAAATATGTTTTAAGTTTAAGGAGGATTTCTGTGAGGAACACTTGTGTATAATAATTTTTTAATTTTTTTTTATTTTACAAAATAATACATTTTAATCAGTCAGATGCACGAAGCTCAGACATTGTTTTTCTTCAACTGAGTACAAAGTTGGTAAAATCTTAATACAATTAGTATTAAAAATGAATGTTTATACAATTAAAAATTAAATTTCACACATCATGTTGAAAAACAGTATGTAGGGGAAGCCGGGGCAAAATGAATAATGTACATTACAAGAAAACAACCGCTGCTAGAGCGCTGTTGATTTTTTTAGCTGCTGCACTACGATATTAGTGATGTCACGTTAGTTTGGTATTTTGACACTAGAGGATTAGTGCGTTGCACGTCTTTCAGCTTTCAATGATACTTGCACGAAACTCTAATAGTCTTTACGCGCGCATATTTACAAGTTCACACAACAATGATTGTTAGCATTACGTAAAGGATAATGCCCGAAGACCGTGGACCACTCGGAAACATTGCACAAGAGCACGCAGCGACCGCGGGCCATCGTTTCCGAACGGCCCGAGCTTGAGGCCTGGCCTCTGCCGTCCCCTGGAATTTTCGGGGAGAGAAGGACCCTGTGGTTCCGAGTGCTCATGTCTATTGTGACATCTCAAGGAATCTGGGTTTTCCACTTGGATTTCTCCAACTAAATTGTCCCCTTTATCGTCGTGGGTAGATAACCCAATTTGGGTTCGTGCTCCCTAAAAAAAAATAAGGTTGAGGGCTTTATCTGACTGAATATCCGGCAGTTTAGACGCAGTTAAACGAAGTTCAGGTATTTAAGAACTAGTCTTCAGTTTAGATCTACTTGAGATGGAATTCAGGTATTTTACACACAGTTTTCAGTTTAGATTCAGTATAGACGAAATTCAGAATTTTTTTACTCTTTTTTTAGTTTATAGATTCAGTTTAGAAGAAATTCAGATATTTAAGACAGAGTTTTCAGTTTAGGTGCACTTTAGCTGGAATTTAGGTATTTGAGATACGGTTTTCAGTTTAGATTCGGTACAGACGAAATTCTGGTATTTTAGACAGAGTTTTCAATTTAGACTCAGTTTAGAGCAAATTCATGTATTTTATAGTTTTCAGTTTAGATGTAGTTTAGGTGAAATTCAGGTATTTCAATTTAGAGTCACTTTAGCCTAATTCAGGTACCGTATTTTAGATATAGTTTTCAGTTTAGATTCAGTTTAGACGAAATTCAGGTATTTTAGACACAGTTTTTAGTTGACACTCAGTTTAGAGAAAATTCAGTTATCTAAGACATAGTTCTGAGTTCAGATTCTGTTTAGGGTAAATTCAAGTATTCAATTTAGACATATTTCTGTTTAGATTCAGTTCGGAGCAAATTCAGGAGTCTTAGACATAGTTTTCAGTTTCGACGTCTTTCAGCTTAGATGCACCTTCAGCTTAGATGAAATTCACGTATTTTAGACGTAGTTCAATTTAGACGCATTTCATTTCGGAAGTAATTCGGCATCGCCCACTAAACTCTTCTTTTGACGTTCATTTTTAATTCTATCGTTGCCTCTTTAAAAGTCTGGCATCTCTCGTTCTCTGGCATGGGTCGCGGTGTCCGTTTGTCTGTGTGTCAATGTCTATATGTCCGTCTGCCTGTCTGTCCGACATTGGAGCCACTTTGAAGGAAACCTTGCTTCTCTTTTCCCCCACGCAACCAAACCTCTCAGTTTGGCCAGAGAAAACTTCGCTGTATTGGGGTCCAGCTCGCGTCTCATTCACGTTAGTCCCACGACCAACTCTCTCTACAACGAATGAGAGGCGGCCTGACGCCAGCTTTAAATCTCATAGTGCTATGAATGGATAGAAGAAGGAAGATGGCCGGATGGATAGAATGTAACATGCAGCGATAAAAGAAAATCTTTTTTTGGGGGGGGGGGGCCGCCCCCCGCGTGTTAAATAGGGGTCAAAAGAAAGAAAGAAAGAAAAACGTAACTACCTTCCTGGAAATTATGCTACTATATTCGATAAGTACCACTGAACCACTGAATTACTGAACCAAAACGAAGGTTAAACAAGCGGCTGTAGTGATTACGTAGTCGCAGCCGGTCGGTCTACTGTACAGTTCCGCTACTTCTACTGTTGAGGCGCACCCTTCTATCACGCACTGCAACAGTGATCTCTATTATATAATCTAAAAGTAGTAACCATCACATTTGCCGGTTAAAAGTGTGTTAGCTTTTTCGTCTAGTATTTTACATTTTAGGCGTAATTGTCAGCTTTTAGGCCTAATTCTTTACCTGCAGTTTTAATTTTGGCATTTACCTTTTCATTTTTGGAACATGATGCACCTACGGGCACATATAGTTACAGTGTTACAACGTCATGCGCAACGTATATAGATCGGTGGAAGGGAAGTGACGGGAGAGACGCAATGTAGAGACAGAGTCATAATATATAGTGTTGTTGATGAAGCCAGCAGCGACTCGTAGCAACTTGGCGTTGCGATGGTTAACATGATTTTGGGCTTAACTTTTAGTTTTTCGGCCTAATTTTTTCAACTGCAGTTTTGATTTCGTTAAGTAGCAGATAGGCCTAATGGAGAATCTGGTTCGATGGTAAGCCTATTCATTCATGCAACAATGCGACGAGACTATTTTAAACGAAGCTAAAATCCTTTTTTTTGGGGGGGGGGGGCTGCGTTTTATTCTTACGATTTCAATTCGACGATCAAATGTTATTTACGTCGAAGAACCCTTTCAGTGGTAAAGAAGTAACGATGTTTTAGTTTGCCGTGTTTTTAACTAACTTTTGACACAGACGCTAACGTTGTAAACGGTGGTCGTCTCGATCTGGTACGGCTGTACAGAAGACTAAAAAGGCAGAAAGTGCCATAGTAAATAAATAAATAAATAAATAAAAACACAAGGTAAAGGAGTAACGAATAAAACAGTCTGTGTTAAATAATGCTGTCCTTGTGAGAAAGCAAGTTACACTAATCAGAGAAAGAAAGAAAAGACAAGTGCCCCGGCTGGGACTCGATCCCAGGACATGCCGCTTACTACCGGGCACTCTAAGCGCTGTGCTATCGGGGCAGATACTGGCTGCAGGCTCTAGCCGAGCTTGGTAGCTGTTCAATCTTTTTCAGTGGAGACTTAACGGCTACAAAGATATAGAAGGGCGGAAGGCGTCTCTTCTTAGCTATACACATGTTGTATGTTGCTTTCCCTCCTAGTATATGTTCGTGCCCTTAGGTCACCACTGAGTAAACCGAACAGCTGCTTAACTCGCCCACCCACTGGCTGCTCCACGATGGTCAAACAGACACGAATGATATGGCAGAAAATGGCCTAATCAACATTTTCGTTAGAATTAATTTGTCCCTTCACTATGATTTCGGTATTAGAATAGGCCTATTAGTGTAGGGCTACACTTTCTAAGCCTACCAGTCTTTTTAGTACCATTCCACTTTTCCCGTGCGTTGAGGTCTTTATTACTCTTCCTTAGTGAGACTGACCTCCGTTTCAGTCAAAATCTTTGGCGTTTTGTGTACTTCCATGCCAACTCAACACACTTAGGCCGCCCGCGCACTGAGCGACTTGGCCGTGCTCAGGTTGCTGCAGCCAATGAAAATGATTAGTGCGTGGTTTTACATAAACGGTAAGCATTCTCATTGGCTGCCGCGACCTGGCTGCGCGGCCAAGTCGTTCAGTGCGCGGGCGGCTTAAATAAGCCTATGCACTTTATAGGTGTACACTTTATAGGCCTATCAGTTTATAGGCCTATGCACTCACTAGGCCTACCACTTTTTTTTAGTACTTTTTGGACCACCCTGGTATATACTAGAATATTTAGCAGAGCCTTTCAAATATTACTTTTTCCACGTATGGCCCGCCACCGAAAAATGTTACCCATGCCTGATTTATAACTGTGATTTAAATAAAATAAAATAAAGACATTCAATTTCAGCTTCCAAAGAAGCCATTTTCAAGAAGTGTAAATTAGTTGATTTCCTTTTTCGAAAGTTGCTTGTATTGAATTTAAGCGAATGGCTTTGGAAACTGGGTACAAATGATCACCCAAGACTGCAACCATGTATTCATGTATTAAAACTCATTATCAATCAGGATGTGTATACACAAATTGATTATTAGCTGTTAATTTACTGTTTTAGCAACATTGAAAACAAACTCGTCTTTAATAAAGGGAATAGCCCCTTTCGCTTCACTTTTGTTTCATTTTTGCTTAGCTCACTGGTTCGAATCCGGGTCAAGCCACTCGAATAAAAAGGACAAGTGCATAATCTAGACACACGCTAGTGTGTCGCGCCAAGTTAGGCAACAAACATCACATCAATTCAATTGTCGAGGTTGTAAACAGCAACAATGGGAATTTGTAACAATGGTGTTTTGAACGCTCTAACTATGGGCTAAACTGAACAGGGAGTGCTAAGATCTCTCAGCCCTATAGCGTTGCAGAGAGATCTCCTCCCTCTTCTCTGTTGCTTCATTGGTTAGTTTAATCAGGGGGTAGTAACCCTTACAGTGGCAACGTAACGTCACAGAAGGTTTACTAGCGCAAATAGCGCTCAATGCTTAACCAAAGTCCGCAGAAGCACAGACAACATGTCACTGGCAATCGTAGCTTAAGCCGGCCCACAGTGGACTTCAAAGATGCCGACAAATAAACATTGCGCTGTCGTAAACTGCCAAAACAATTCGTGACATTTTTACAAACCGCATTTGGCAAATGTTAGCTAACGCAGTTTACATTCACGAAATTTGCTCTTCCTCGCTCTCCTTAGTCTGCCTTAGTGTTGTTTGCCGGCAGTTTTTAAGCCAACGTGCGGTGGCTTATTGCGACACAACTTTTTCGACACTCTCACAATTTTATGAAACCAGAACAAGATGGGCCACTGGCGAGGGTGCAGTTTACCATATATCGTCCTAGGTTGTGGTGTGGCTTATCCGGTGTTGGAACGCCGAAGTTTCGGGTTCAAGAAAGTATTGTGTGTGCAGAACGCAAATTGTTGTGTGTACCAAAGACGCACCGTAATAACAATACGCGTTTCTTCCCGTTTGCCCTCCAAACTCGTTCCCTCGAAATATAACGCTTGCCGACTGTTGCTTTCCATAGGAATATGCTCCTCCCGCCACGGAGTGAGTATATTGCTGTAAGGTTTAATTTATTTATTTAGACTACATAAACTCAGATGGTAAGCTTGAAAGTAAGCTCATGGGACGTTAACATAGTAGGTACCATCGGCCACCAATGTACAATGTTGAATGGTTGAGGTGCGGTTGCTGTTGTCGTCAGAGGTCAAACAAGTTTTCGAAAATCGTCATCTGCTTCCACAAACTTTCTTTTCGAAATCGGGCAACAATTAGGAATGGGACGACATGCAACAATGGCTCGACGCTGTGCGTCTTGACATTATTTCATCTCAGCACTCTAACAGCAGATGATACTACGTTATTTCTAGTGTGATGGATGAGCTTAGCTTGATAGCTTCTCTCCAATTTTGGCGATATAACGGCTAATTGGGCAATGGCAAATGTAAAAATTATCAATGAGAAAATTCAGAGCCATGAAATTTCTCCGAAAACATTCCTCCAGCATAAGATAGAATTGAAGACGAGATGGTGTAACCTTTTGTACGTTCACAGTCCTATGAAAGTTGTGATATCCACCCAAAACTGGTGTAAAAAGCTGCCAAATTTCCAAAAAGGATGGGTCTTTGAAGGTAGTGATATCATTTCACCAGGGAAAGGCCACCAAGGTTAATCCTTTTAGCCAAGTAATCGTACAGAATAATAATTTAAACGTTAAGGAAAACTCGAAGATTGCTACCACGAGTAACAATGTTCTACTTTTCATTTACCATTCGAACTATTATAATCGATACGATTAACTTGGCTAACATAATTAACCTTGGCGGCCGTTCCCTGGTTTAATGATATCACTACCTTCAAAGGCCAATCCTTTTGGAAATTAGGCGGTTTCTCTTATACCACTTTTGGTTTTGGGTGGATATTATTTAGGGAGATTTGTATCCAATTTTTTTCTTTCTCTTATGAAGTATTTAGTCAGTGCATTGTTCGCAGGGCGTATCAGTCCTAAAGAACTCCACTATTTTAGGCTTTATAAACGAGGGGGGGGGGGGAGACTTTATAAACGAGGGCAAGAAGAAAATTGCAACAGTGTAAATTAAACTAAATTGGGAACTGGATAGGTTTGGGGGTGAGGAAGGGTTATGGGCTTAATATTTTGAGTTGCATTGCTTGTAAGTTGAGCTGCTACCAGTTGGGTTGAAAGGGTAGCCGTAGGATTCTCTCATTTTTTCCCCATAATAATGCACTTTCCAAAAATAGAATCATAACATGCAAATGAGAGGTCTTCTTTTGGGGCATCATCAGAAATGGAATGGTTCCCGGCATCACTGATCTTTCAAAACGCATCGAATGAAGCATCTGGAATCGTGATCAGAGACTTTAACAGTCTGGTTGAGTGGTGGGATTTGAAAACAAACCAAAATTCGGCGATGGGAAGAGGTTGTGGAACGACATTGAACTTTTAATATCACTTCTACCCTTCAACAAATGAGACGCAGAGCTATTTTTGTCTAGTATGGAACTTAACAAGCCTGGTGTTACGTAATCAGCCAATGAATGATGGATGAATCTGTGTCTATTTTTTGTTAGAATTTTAATTCGTATGAAAGTGTGAACTTATCCGAAGCACTATTTTATCCTTAAACTAAAACATTCAGATTCAGATCTTGTATTCTTCCAAGTTACAGTCTTTAATACTCATTCCTGATTCGTTACTATTTTCTAACTTTTAACGGTGAATCATTTTTAACGAATAGTACGATTTGTTGCAGTTGTGAAGCGTAGAGTAATACACAATTTTCGAAAATTCGTCAATGATGTAGCAAAATGACGAAAATAACTCAGAATAATCGAAACTCTTTGAATAGTTTAAAATAAAAGCGATGAAGAATTAACAAGACAAATTCCACCTTCTGCAAACCCAGTGAACTTATTAATTTTCACTTTTTCTTTTGTCAGTTAAGTTTCTGGTACTGAATTAATCTAATTCCTTTTTCTCTTATGTTGTCTCCATAAGGTCATTTTCGTTGATGTTTTAAGTGATTAACAATAATTTTAATTACAGATGCTGTGATTGCTTGGTGATGAGAAACTTATTTGAGTTTTATTTAGTGTTGTACATTGCATGTGTTGCAGCAACCGTATGAGTGTGTTATCGATGTCTTAAATAAATCAAGCTATAAGTTGTCATCAGGTTTAAAATTGACAAGTAGTGGTTTTCTGTTAACCATGGCTCCGCATAACCCACAACCCAATGATCCATACAACCATGATCTTATAAAAGCATACAAGTTCACAGGACGTGGGAGTGTCCATCTGCAACTATCACTTCATATTCCATCCCGTCACAAGGTCGTCTAAGAGGCAGGCTATAGGTTTATTTCCCGGCTCGAAGCCTGTTGATTCAACATCACCAAATCTTATTTTACCACAATTAGCAGTATGATGTCGCGACCCAGAATGAGAGCTGGAACATGCAGTAATTTTATCATGTACACTCCGTCGAGTCCTACTGGCACTCCTTTATGGCACTCCTGTTTCAACAAATACACCCAATATGATCTGTGAGCCTACTTATCAAATGTGCCCCATTGTTCTCAGCAGTGATCCACTCTACAAAAGTTTTGCGATGCATAACGTGTTTGACTAGTGATGCTTTAGTTACATTTTGGACTTAATTGGAGAATATCCAGCTTCTAATGATGACGGCGTTCTTACATCTTATACAGGATTGGCCATAGATATTTGATGCACCATCCTCTTAGCCTACGATTCTGTCACTAGTCGCGTTGCAAGTACAACACAAAAACCATTGCTCTAGCATGAATACTGAACTGAGAAAGGTACTCGTCACACGTGATACACGGATTTTACAGTTGAAACAATGCGTTACCACTAAATTATAAAGTTTAACACCAACGGCTTATATTACAAAACTTTTTTCCCACTCGACGTGAAAACAAAGACTACAAAAGTTTAATTTCATGAATTTCAAACAGACGAAAAACCAAGGTTACGGATTGTACTGTATGTTGTGCTACGGCATTTTCTATTTTCATTAAAAATGTATTGAACGATCCTTTCACGTAGCAATAGATCGTCCAAAGACTTCAAAGATAGTCACCGTTGCCGTAAAATAATGTTCGTTTAGCTTCGCAACACCGGAAATCTAATAATGAGACGATTACCGCATTGTTGTGCGTGCTGTAATCAACGAGTTTGTGTGCTAGCATACCTGGTGGCAGTTTTTGACAGCTTTGGATGATGCGGCCCGCATGCTACATGAAAGCGGACGTCAAACTATATAGATATTAGGGAACCATGACATGATCCAATATGACGCTATGACTTAAGTTTATTCACGTTTAATTTAATTTGATTGACGTTTCACCTACTTTGTTCTTATTAAGAAACATTACCTAAAAATGTACTTTTAGAGATATTTTTGATGACACAAACCCCTTTCTTTCTTAGCCTGGCTGTTCGGATGGTTGATGTGTAAAACAGTTCCCTATCTGCAAGGCGTCTCAGTCAGCGCATCAGTCAACACGCTCTTGGCCATTGCGCTAGACAGGTAATCATATGGCTGCTATGGCTACTCGATCAGATGCAACACAAACTGGGACACATGTGTAGCATAAAGAAACCCCACGCGAGTAAATCCGATTCCGAATATAAGTCTGTGATAGATTGACGTTCCAAAATTCATGCTTCGAATCTAAAAGGAATACGCATAAAAATTCGTACGACAATTACTATTACACTATTAAGTGATCCCTAGAGCCAAACTTAAAACAAATGTAGAGTTTAGGTGTTGCAAGTGGACTGCAGCAAACAACTGACATTTGTCTCGAATACACAATGCTACGGTACGTTCCCAATAGTCAGTTGCACAGAACTGAGTATGCCATAGCGCCAGTTTGTGTGTATGTGTCGTCATAATGGGTTTTGTTTTGTTTCAGCCTGGGTGCTAGGGCCGTGGATGTGCAAGGCTGTGCCCTACGTACAAGGCCTATCGGTGGCTGCCTCCGTGCTCAGTCTTATTGCCGTCTCCATAGACAGGTCAGTGGACGGCCGCTGGCACCCCTCAGCACCCCGTGCACCCCTCTTCCTCTGCACCTATCCTTTCCATCCTTCCTTAGCATCCTGCCCTCCTCCCCTCTGATTGACCAGTTAGTGGACCAGGTCGTCCACTGTCCATTGCACCACAACACTGCCTGCTCTCACTCGCTATGCTCGCTCGCTCGCTTATTTTCATACAAGCACTTATTAGTTTCTTTTCATACGTTTTATGCTTCAACTTTAGTGGGAGGCACGTAAAATTATTATTATTTTTTTAATATTTTGTAGTAGGTTAAGTAGAAATTAATAACTTATAAATCCACTGATATTAGCTAACGGGCGGTGAACCCGTATCTTGTTCTTAATAAGAACGGACCACCAGGTTATAAAAGACGTTTCATCGATTTTAGGGGTTTGAATAAATCTTCTCCCTTGGATGCAATGCCATCAAACAGGATTAATCAAGTATTTGCAATGTTAGGAGGTGCATAGTACTATGAAAGAATTTGTTCAACCATTACGAAATAAAAGAATGAAAATTTCAAAATAGGATGCTGAACACAGGCTGGTCAAAGGAGCTGGAAATGAAAGAAGTAGTGACATCCTAACACGTTAACTTTTCGATTCTTCATAACTGACATTTGGCCGAAACTTGAACCAAGGGTAGGTAAGTAGACAGTGCCGCATTCCTGAAAAGGATGGATTAAAGTGACTGCTTGCTTCTATCAGCAGTATCAGAAGGCATCACGACTGTGTCAGTCTCTCATTGGAGGCAAAACTTGGTAAAAATAACAGTTGCATTGTTACCGTCATTTAACAATGCTAATGGCGACAATACCTTTGGAAATTGACGAAATACTCATGCATGGGCACCATCTGAAGGTGAAGAATTTATTCTGCGTTCGATTCAAGCCATTTTCGGCTCGTAACAAGATATGTGGAACAACGGAATACGATTCAGTCAGAGTGGCTCGCGCGGCACACTTCTCAGCACACAAAACCACACGTTATTCAACCCGTTTTAAAACAGAATATATGTTGGATTAACAAAAGGAAAACTTGATCAATCAGCCAGTTCGGATTGGGCTTAAAATTAATTTAATATCCTAAACTAACTTACCGTATAGGCTTTTAAGTGATTAATTCGGTATGCTTATCGTGATAATTTTGTTTTAGTGGACGCTGAATAGTTTTGATCTCCATGGCAACACTCAGTAACGTAGACTTGGTTCCCTAACAACAGCACCCTTTGGCGGTAGTTCCTTGAAAGCAGCTCGTAGTTTCATCCAAAGAGTAACAGTAGCATTACCCATACACTCTACCCAGTTCGAACCTACACAAACCCTCACCCATACCGATTAACCATTTTTCAAAGGTGGCAATAAAATTTATGCAAGCAAACAAGCAGAGACCAAACTCAAAGCTTGTGTGAGACTGGACACTGACGTTAGACCCATTGTTGTACATCTGGACATTGACACAATGTGGGTCAGTTTCGACAATCTTCAAATTGCGTGTATGAAAGTACCACTTCCTGAATCACCCCTTTTGAAAGAAGTCGGGATAGCTGGGAATCAGCACGCTTATGCTGCAGCAAAAAGGGTCCTTTCTGGTTCCCTCGATAGGGATCTGCGCCTTGTTCCTTCGCGCACCTTTCCAGTTCTATGTCTGAGATTGCTCTCTGCTTCGGAAGCCCTGTGGGACAAACAATACACCAATAAGTTGCGGACTATTACAGTCAATCTCCAGGAGTGGCACTCAGCTTATCACCGCAGTCGCCGGGAAGAGGTGGTGTTAGCCCGTTTGCGTATTGGTCATACCAACCTTACTCACTGCTTCCTTTTAAGGGGGGGGGGGGTTACCCCTCCTGAATGTTATTGGTGTCGCCAGCCTCTCACGGTCCGTCACTTTGCTGTTGATTGTCACGATCTTGATGGTGTTCGTCGCCATTTATACCTTCCGCAGGAGATAGCTTGTCAATGGGACGATGATTCTGTCCTTTTATCCGGGGTCTTCAACTTTTGTAGAAGTTACAGATGTACAATAAGATCTAGATTTGGTTAATATTTCTGTAATGTGTGATGCAGTGGCATCCCGGACCACTGCACTGTGTATGAGGTTGGTTGTCAATTTGACGATGGTTCTGTCCTCCTGTACGAGGTTCTTCAACTTTTGCAGTACTTACAGATGTACAATAAACAACATCTAGATTTGGGGTTTGGTTAACATTTCTGTAAAGTGTGGTGCGGTGGCATCCCAGGCACTAATGATCTAGCTGTTAACGTGTCATTAAGCCTTAATCCCCCCCCCCCATTTTGAAAGATGGTAATACAGTGAAGTAGGTCAGCAGACAGCCAAGCACGACCACTAAATTAAAAATCTGTGACAATCATGGTGCAGATGGTCTTCCTCGAAAAAAGGGTTTTTGAAAGGTCGTGCCAAAGTCCACGTAATTACCAACAATGCTCCTAAACTCAAAACTTGGGTGCTCTTTGCCTGCTTGTTCTCCTTCAACAACCAATTTTAAGCCATCTGCAGTAGATACAACCAACCAAGCAAGGACACTAAAGGTAGCTTAGGACTGTACCAAAACTACGTACCACTTCTTATGATCAGCTCTTTGAAAAGTGGTGCCACGGATGAGACAATTGACAAAGAAAGGTCACTAAACTTTAATCTTTGGTAGCCTATAACTCAGGAGATCCCAATACATTATTTTATCACTACTACACACACTGTACAGAATCAAAGAAGGTAGGAAAAAGCATCGTAAATGCCATTGCTTTTAAATCAATGACAATATTCTTCTAAATCTCTACACCAACACGTAAGAATTTATCTTTCATTTTTCATTTTGAGATTTAACTCAATGGCTGTGCAGGGATCATCGGCACTCGCTTTTTTTTTTTGCAAGGCACCAAGCTTAGATACAGAATAAAATTACATTCACAACGAACCTTTCCAGGCACTTGCATCCAAGATTGAAGTCAAAACAGCATCACACTGCATTGCTATACCGACAGACAATACAACATTAAACCTTGCATATGCTAGTTTTATCCACGATGATGAATTAAATATCATAACGAGTCCTTTAAAAATAGTTTAAGCTAATTACATTTATTGGCTTCAACAAAACCACCTTTCCAGTTTTAAACTGAACAATAAACTAGTGACCTGTGCTGATGGATTTATTCATTAAAGTATATAGTGACCAAGCTGATACGGTGGTAACCCATACAACTCTACTGTTAGGCAGTGACTTTCAAAACTACTAACAGTTTTGGAGAGAAAACAGCTGGGACCTTAAAGGACTGTCATATCATTTCAGCTGGACCAACCTCAAAATATTGGCCCAACTGATGGTGTAACACGTACTAACTGTTGTTAGGCAGTTACTTTGAAAAACGCCAATGGTTTTGGAGATGAAACAGCCACGAACATAAGAAATATGTTTTCAGCTGGACCCACCCCCAGGATTCTGACCTAGCTGATAGGGTAACCCTTACCAACTCTGCTGTTAGTCAGTGACTTTGAAGAGCACCAATGGTTTTGGAGAGGAAACAGCCACGAACGTAAGAGATATGTTTGCAGCTGGACCCACCCCAGGATACTGGCCTAGCTGGTATGGTGACCCATACCAACTCT